>JAMFTG010000466.1:0-67500 GCA_023974075.1 Chaenocephalus aceratus | reverse complement strand
GCTGCAACGCGAACATTTCCCAAATTGGGATCAATAAAGTCCTTCTTATCTTAACTTAAAACATCATTTTTTTAGCATCTCAAACCTTAAAATGTTCCCTTAAGGCCCTGACACACCAAGCAGTCACCAGAGGACTCGCCGACGCCGACGCCGGCTGTTGCGTCGCTGTGTTCTCCTGCGTCTTGGCCATGTGTCGCACGGGAACACACCGCAAAGACTTCAGTGCATGAGTGGCAATAACTCTCCTTACCAGCAGGCGGCGGTAGTGTGTATTCGTCATTCAAAAGAGGCAACAACCGGATAACAGAGAAGAAGAACAGACCGTGATATAAACAAACAAAAAATAGCGTGTGCGTTCCATTTTCACTCTCGTCGACGGTCACGGTCGACGGTGCGGGACACACCAAATTGAGTTTGGGCGACAGGACACGCTTCGTCTTCCGACTTACGAAAGCGGACAAAATCGGCCTGGTGTGTCCGGGCCTTTAGCTATTCACTACTCATTTTTTAGCCATGGATTTCACTTATTGCGCTTTATTTTTTATCTTTGATCCCTAATGTGTGCTTTCTCTATATTTAACATGCTAGTTCATTCTTGCTTGCCTTCGTAACTGCTTTGTCCCTTTTGTTAAAACGCTGTAATTGTCCCGCTGTGGGATTCTTAAAGAAATTCTGATTCTGAATTGGGAGGAACGGGGGTTTGATTTATAAGCAAAGTCCCAATATAAAACAAATCAATTGGATTTCAAACTGTAATTAATCTGATAACTCAAATGTTAATTGTATAGTGAATGTGATACAATACCTTCAATTCTGTATACTTGTATAATGTGTATTCAATATCCATACTCTATAGATAGATAGATGTGACACAGTTGACCACCAAGTGCTCCTTACAAAGCTGACTCATTTCAATTTTTCGGCAGTTCCGATACATTGGTTTAAGTCTTACTTATCGAACAGAACACAGTGGGTTTTGGTCAACGGAGCCAAATCCCCCTACCTTGTGAACCCTGTTGGGGTTCCACGAGGTTCCATTACTGTTTTCTCTGTACATTCATGACTTGCCTAATGTATGTCCTGATTGGAATGTGCAAATGTATGCCGATGATGCGGCCATCTTTGTACACGGGAAGAACACTGAAATTATCTCATCCTGTCTCTCAAATGCTTTGGACGAGGTTCATCACTGGCTGAACAACGTTTGCTCACAGTTAAATGCAAAAAAAACAGAATGCATGATGTTCAGTAGACGACCAGTCAAAATCGAAGGATCCAACGTGTTTTTAAACGGAGCAGAAATATAACTAGTCTCCCACTTCAAGTATCTTGGAGTCGCACTGGACTCGAACTTCACTTTTAAGAAACATATTAAGAAAGTATCCAATACCGTTAAATTCAACTTGCAACATGTTAAACAAATCAGACCTTTCTTAACTGTCGATGCTGCAGAGTCAGACCTCCACTGCGTGATTCTATCCCACATTGAACACTGTTTGACAAGCTGGTCGTGTGCTGTGCCTCAAACCTGAAACCCATCGAACAGCTGTTCAAGAGAGCTATCCAGGTGTTTGACAGAAAGCCACATTCATACCACCTCTGCACCGTCCTTGATGAACACCATTTCTTGAGTTTTGACAATTTTAAGTCTTTAAAATTATGTGTTTTATTTATAAATGTTTACATGGACTTATATACGGTTACAGGCTGATTTACAGAAGCACGTTGCCCATAGCTACATATCCCACAATGCATCTCAAATTAGAATTATTTCTTAGAATTTGATTTTTTTTCAAATATAATGCATTATTTATATATATTAAATATTTATATATGTATTTTTATATAGTCTTAAAGTTACAACCGGCGCTTTGAGTGCAACCATAATGCTGATGTGGCCTGCGATGAAATTGATTTTGATCCCGCTCTATAAATAATTAGTTTAATACTGTCCCTTACCTGGAAACTGCCAAACTACCTTGTTATTATCGAGCTGTATTCCTTTTAAATTCTTATTAAGCACATAGTTATTCAAACGTACCTGAAACGGCGACGGACAGACAGCAGCACGGCGCAGCCTCTCACTGCCGACATGTTTTCACTGAACATCTGTAACAAAGAAACTGGTCTTTTAATTACTACTCTCTCATTAGATCCAAATATGTTTTCAATTCATACCAATTGTAAAAAAAAAAAAAATCCGCCACCAGATTTATTCTCAGACGACCCCTCAAAGGGTTTTACACATATTTTAATTTAAGTTACGGAAATGAACAAAAAGTTAACAACCCAAGCTAAATCTTGGGAACTGAATGTATCGTAATTTTAACCCATTTATTAGAGATAACCCGTGAATATAAGTTATTCATTTTGAGCGTAGAGAGAAATGATCAGCTTACCTGTGCAGATTCCCCGCCTGCTCACCTGGCTCTGCAGCTGCCTTTTATACAGAGACTTGTCCTCGTTCACATCTTTTGTTGAAATTGTCTTTTGGTCTGTTTTGTTCAGAGGAATCTCACGCTGCAACAAAGAGTGTGACCTACAACGAGACAAAGTTTCCCGGGTATTATCTCTGTTTCTAAGCGCTGCTCACCTGGGGAATGGAGAACACAGAGAGATATGTCCAGGGCCTGATATGAGGGAGTTATCGTAAAGCGATTACTCATGATTGAGACACATGTGTGTTTGTAGTGGATACATATATACATATATATATATATATATTTAAGTGACAAATGCCTTGTTAAAGGGGACCTATCATGCCAAATGCACTTTCGTACGTCTTTTATACATGAATATGTGTCCCCGGTGTTCCAGGGAACTCACCAAGTGTCAGAAACACAACCCTCTCTTTTCCTCCGTACCCACATCTCTAAAAACGGATCTGATACAGACTGATAGAGATTTGAAATATCTCTGACGTCAGAAACAAGGAGCTCCGCCTATATGGCCAACTCTCCACCAATCAGGAGGGGACAGCCACGGCCATTGCCGTTTCGAAAGCGCTGGAGACGCTGTAGTACATATGCCAGGTCTATAGGTGGTGCTGTAGTCTGCCACAAAAGCAGCGAAGAAGACTTCTCACAGATTCAGCCCCTGCAAAAACAGGGCTGAAAAAGAGCAAATAGAGCGAAATGAGGCTAAAATGCATCATCTGTTTGGTATTTTGAAAAAAAACTTCGCAGACATGTTTTATAAAGGTGTGGCCCTACAATATATTATTCAAATATAGCATGATAGGTCCACTTTAAAAGAAAGTTAAAATCAACAGTTCAAGCTCAATGGCTCAAACACAGGGGTGTCCAAACTACGGCCCGCGGTCCATTTTGAATCGGCCCTCAGCTAATTCAAGAAGTATTATGCAATACGTTCCTCAAATAAACTTG
Organism: Chaenocephalus aceratus; assembly: GCA_023974075.1. NCBI lineage: Eukaryota > Metazoa > Chordata > Actinopteri > Perciformes > Channichthyidae > Chaenocephalus > Chaenocephalus aceratus. The sequence continues at coordinate 64,114 of JAMFTG010000466.1, read as the reverse complement.
TGCTGTCATATATTGTACTTCTTAAATATATGACACAGTATTCATGTGTTAAAAAGCCCACTTTTCAAATACATTCTGTCAATTGAAGTTGGAAAAGATGTCAAACAAATCTTAGTTGATTAAAAAAGCCTAATAACTGATTTCAATAACAAGCTTTAAATAGACCCTTCATCTTTTTATAAGGCTTCTGTTTTAAGGAATGAGTTACTAACACGTCTTTCAACTAAATAAAGTAAACCCTCTGGAGAGCTGGGATGTTTCTTAAAGCATCTTCAAGTATCAAGCATTGACCTACATTTGATTGATTTTGCTAACTTATAACTGAACTGATAAGGCAGTACACCTCTAGTGAGTGGCCCAGCCCTTCGTATGCTTTCCTGTATGTGGCCCTCAGTGGAGAGAGTTTGGACCCCCTACTTTAAAAGGGACACGCACCAACCAGGAAGCCCGGGAAATGACTACAATAGAGACAACAACAAAGAAATGACGACAATAGAGACAAAAACAAAGAAATGACGACAATAGAGACAACAACAAAGAAATGACGACAATAGAGACAACAACAAAGAAATGACGACAATGGAGACAACAACAAAGAAATGACGACAATAGAGACAACAACAAAGAAATGACTACAATAGAGACAACAACAAAGAAATGACGACAATAGAGACAACAACAAAGAAATGACTACAATAGAGACAGCAAAAAGAAATGACTACAATAGAGACACAACAAATAAATGACGACAAGAAGAGACAACAACAAAGAAATGACTACAATATAGAAAACCACAAAGAAATGACTACAATAGAGACAACAACAAAGAAATGACGACAAGAAGAGACAACAACAAAGAAATGACTACAATAGAGACAACAACAAAGAAATGACTACAAGAAAGACAACAACAAAGAAATGACTACAATAGAGACAACAACAAAGAAATGACGACAAGAAGAGACAACAACAAAGAAATGACTACAATAGAGACAACAACAAAGAAATGACTACAATAGAGACAACAACAAAGAAATGACTACAATAGAGACAACAACAAAAATGACGACAATAGAGACAACAACAAATAAATGACTACAATAGAGACAACAACAAAGAAATGACGACAATAGAGACAACAACAAAGAAATGACTACAATAGAGACAACAACAAAGAAATGACGACAATAGAGACAACAACAAAGAAATGACTACAATAGAGACAAAACAAAGAAATGACGACAATAGAGACAACAAAGAAATGACTACAATAGAGACAACAACAAAAATGACGACAATAGAGACAACAACAAAGAAATGACTACAATAGAGACAACAACAAAGAAATGACGACAATAGAGACAACAACAAAGAAATGACTACAATAGAGACAACAACAAAAAGACGACAAGAAGAGACAACAAAAAAAATGACTACAATAGAGACAGCAACAAATAAATGACGACAAGAGACAACAACAAAGAAATGACTACAATAGAAAACAACAAAGAAATGACTACAATAGAGACAACAACAAAGAAATGACGACAAGAGACAACAACAAAGAAATGACTACAATAGAGACAACAACAATAAATGACGACAAGAAGACAACAACAAAGAAATGACTACAATAGAGACAACAACAAAGAAATGACTACAATAGAGACAACAACAAAGAAATGACTACAATAGAGACAACAACAAAGAAATGACTACAATATAGAAACAACAAAGAAATGACTACAATAGACAACAACAAAGAATTGACGACAATAGAGACAACAACAAAGAAATGACTACAATAGAGAAACAACAAAGAAATGACTACAATAGAGACAACAACAAAGAAATGACGACAATAGAGACAACAACAAAGAAATGACTACAATAGAGACAACAACAAAGAAATGACTACAAGAAGAGACAACAACAAAGAAATGACTACAATAGAGACAAAAACAAAGAAATGACGACAATAGAGACAACAACAAAGAAATGACTACAATAGAGACAACAACAAAGAAATGACGACAATAGAGACAACAACAAAAAATGACTACAATAGAGAACACAACAAAGAAATGACGACAATAGAGACAACAACAAAGAAATGACTACAATAGAGACAACAACAAAGAAAAGACGACAAGAAGAGACAGCAACAAAGAAATGACTACAATAGAGACAGCAACAAAGAAATGACGACAATAGAGACAACAACAAAGAAATGACTACAATATAGAAAACAACAAAGAAATGACTACAATAGAGACAACAACAAAGAAATGACTACAATAGAGACAACAACAAAGAATGACTACAATAGAGACAACAACAAATAAATGACGACAAGAAGAGACAACAACAAAGAAATGACTACAATAGAGACAACAACAAAGAAATGACTACAATAGAGACACAACAAAGAAATGACTACAATAGAGACAACAACAAAGAAATGACTACAATAGAGAAAACAACAAAGAAATGACTACAATATAGACAACAACAAAGAATTGACGACAATAGAGACAACAACAAAGAAATGACTACAATAGAGACAACAACAAAGAAATGACTACAATAGAGACAACAACAAAGAAATGACGACAATAGAGACAACAACAAATAAATGACTACAATAGAGACAACTACAAAGAAATGACTACAATAGAGACAACAACAAAGAAATGATGACAATAGAGACAACAACAAAGAAATGACTACAATAGAGACAGCAACAAAAGAAATGACTACAATAGAGACAGCAACAAATAAATGACGACAAGAAGAGACAACAACAAAGAAATGACTACAATATAGAAAACAACAAAGAAATGACTACAATAGAGACAACAACAAAGAAATGACGACAAGAAGAGACAACAACAAAGAAATGACTACAATAGAGACAACAACAAATAAATGACGACAAGAAGAGACAACAACAAAGAAATGACTACAATATAGACAACAACAAAGAAATGACTACAATAGAGACAACAACAAAGAAATGACGACAATGGAGACAACAACAAAGAAATGACGACAATAGAGACAACAACAAAGAAATGACGACAATAGAGACAACAACAAAGAAATGACTACAATAGAGACAACAACAAAGAAATGACTACAATAGAGACAAACACAAAGAAATGACTACAATAGAGACAACAACAAAGAAATGACGACAATAGAGACAAACAAAGAAATGACTACAATAGAGACAAAAACAAAGAAATGACTACAATAGAGACAACAACAAAAATGACGACAATAGAGACAACAACAAAGAAATGACTACAATAGAGAAAACAACAAAGAAATGACTACAATAGAGACAACAACAAAGAATGACGACAATAGAGACAACAACAAAGAAATGACTACAATAGAGAAAACAACAAAGAAATGACTACAATAGAGACAACAACAAAGAAATGACGACAATAGAGACAACAACAAAGAAATGACTACAATAGAGAAAACAACAAAGAAATGACTACAATAGAGACAACAACAAAGAAATGACTACAAAGAGACAACAACAAAGAAATGACGACAATAGAGACAACAACAAAAAAGACTACAATAGAGACAACAACAAAGAAATGACGACAATAGAGACAACAACAAAGAAATGACTACAATAGAGACAACAACAAAGAAATGACGACAATAGAGACAACAACAAAGAAATGACTACAATAGAGACAAAACAAAGAAATGACGACAATAGAGACAACAACAAAGAAATGACTACAATAGAGACAACAACAAAGAAATGACGACAATAGAGACAACAACAAAGAAATGACTACAATAGAGACAACAACAAAGAAATGACGACAATAGAGACAACAACAAAGAAATGACTACAATAGAGACAACAACAAAGAAATGACGACAATAGACAACAACAAAGAAATGACTACAATAGAGACACAACAAAATGACGACAAGAAGACAACAACAAAGAAATGACTACAATATAGAAAACAACAAAGAAATGACTACAATAGAGACAACAACAAAGAAATGACGACAAGAAGAGACAACAACAAAGAAATGACTACAATAGAGACAACAACAATAAATGACGACAAGAGAGACAACAACAAAGAAATTACTACAATAGAGGACAACAACAAAGAAATGACTACAATAGAGACAACAACAAAGAAATGACTACAATAGAGACACAACAAAGAAATGACTACAATAGAGAAAAACAACAAAGAAATGACTACAATATAGACAACAACAAAGAATTGATGACAATAGAGACAACAACAAAGAAATGACTACAATAGAGAAAACAACAAAGAAATGACTACAATAGAGACAACAACAAAGAAATGACGACAATAGAGACAACAACAAAGAAATGACTACAAGAAAAGACAACAACAAAGAAATGACTACAAGAAGAGACAACAACAAAGAAATGACTACAATAGAGACAACAACAAAGAAATGACTACAATAGAGACAACAACAAAGAAATGACTAAATAGAGACAACAACAAAGAAATGACTACAATAGAGACAAAAACAAAGAAGAATGACGACAATGGAGACAACAACAAAGAAATGACGACAATAGAGACAACAACAAAGAAATGACTACAATAGAGACAACAACAAAGAAATGACGACAATAGAGACAACACAAATAAATGACTACAATAGAGACAAAAACAAAGAAATGACGACAATAGAGACAACAACAAAGAAATGACTACAATAGAGACAACAAAAAAGAAATGACGGCAATAGAGACAACAACAAAGAAATGACTACAATAGAGACAACAACAAAGAAATGACGACAAAGAAGAGACAACAACAAAGAAATGACTACAATAGAGGACAACAACAAAGAAATGATGACAATAGAGACAACAACAAAGAAAATGACTACAATAGAGACAAAAACAAAGAAATGACGACAATAGAGACAACAACAAGAAATGACTACAATAGAGACAACAACAAAGAAATGACGACAATAGAGACAACAACAAAGAAATGACTACAATAGAGACAACAACAAAGAAATGACGACAAGAAGAGACAACAACAAAAGAAATGACTACAATAGAGACAACAACAAAGAAAGTAAGGACAATAGAGACAACAACAAATAAATGACTACAATAGAGACAACTACAAAGAAATGACTACAATAGAGACAACCACCAAAGAAATGATGACAATAGAGACAACAACAAAGAAATGACTACAATAGAGACAGCAACAAAGAAATGACTACAATAGAGACACAACAAATAAATGACGACAAGAAGAGACAACAAAGAAATGACTACAATATAGAACAACAACAAAGAAATGACTACAATAGAGACAACAACAAAGAAATGACGACAAGAGACAACAACAAAGAAATGACTACAATAGAGACAACAACAAATAAATGACGACAAGAAGAGACAACAACAAAGAAATGACTACAATAGAGACAACAACAAAGAAATGACTACAATAGAGACAACAACAAAGAAATGACTACATAGAGACAACAACAAAGAAATGACTACAATAGAGACAACAACAAAAAATGACTACAAGAAGAGACAACAACAAAGAAATTACTACAATAGAGACAACAACAAAGAAATGACTACAATAGAGACAACAACAAAATGACTACAATAGAGACAACAACAAATAAATGACCACAATAGAGACAACAACAAAGAAATGACCACAATAGAGAAAACAACAAAGAAATGACTACAATATAGACAACAAAAGAATTGACGACAATAGAGACAACAACAAAGAAATGACTACAATAGAGAAAACAACAAAGAAATGACTACAATAGAGACAACAACAAAGAAATGACGACAATAGAGACAACAACAAAGAAATGACTACAATATAGAAAACAACAAAGAAATGAACTACAATAGAGACAACAACAAAGAAATGACTACAATAGAGGACAACAACAAAGAAAATGACTACAATAGAGACAAAACAAAGAAATGACTACAATAGAGACGGAGAGTCTCCAGAGACGGACTGTCTCCAGAGACGGAGTGTCTCCGGAGACGGAGTTGGTCTCCAGAGACGGAGAGTCTCCAGAGACGGAGTGTCTCCAGAGACGGAGTGTCTCCAGAGACGGAGTGTCTCCAGAGACGCAGCACGGCCCGACTCCGACTCTGAATCATTTGTGAGCGCTCAGTCTCATGATGGCTTTCTATCTGATAAGAAGGAGCGCCATGTCGACTCGGGTCCTCCCGGGGATCCTGGGGGACGGAGGACATTATCCTGCTCCTCCCTGAGAGGAGGGTCCCCTTACAGCAGGAGGAGCCTCCTGCTGTAAGGGGAACCTCCTCTCAGGGAAGAGCCTCCATCACAGGGTCCCCTCACAGGAGCAGGAGCCTCCATCACAGGGTCCTCATCCTCTTAAGGTCCTTCAGGTCATGTGACCGTCTGTCCTTCAGGTCATGTGATCGTCTGTCCTTCAGGTAATTTTGACCGTCTGTCCTTCAGGTCATGTGACCATCTGTCTTTCAGGTCATGTGATCGTCTGTCCTTCAGGTAATTTTACCGTCTGTCCTTCAGGTCATGTGACCGTCTGTCCTTCAGGTCATGTGATCGTCTGTCCTTCAGGTAATTTGACCGTCTGTCCTTCAGGTCATGTGACCATCTGTTCTTTCAGGTCATGTGATCGTCTGTCCTTCAGGTAATTTTACCGTCTGTCCTTCAGGTCTTGTGACCATCTGTCTTTCAGGTCATGTGATCGTCTGTCCTTCAGGTAATTTGATCGTCTGTCCTTCAGGTCATGTGAACCTGTGTCCTTCAGGTAATTTGACCGTCTGTCCTTCAGGTCATGTGATCGTCTGTCCTTCAGGTCATGTGACCGTCTGTCTTTCAGGTCATGTGACCGTCTGTCCTTCAGGTCATGTGATCGTCTGTCCTTCAGGTCATGTGACCGTCTGTCTTTCAGGTCATGTGACCGTCTGTCCTTCAGGTCATGTGAACCTGTTGTCCTTCAGGTAATTGACCGTCTGTCCTTCAGGTCAGTGACCGTCTGTCCTTCAGGTCATGTGACCGTCTGTCCCTCAGGTCATGTGACCGTCTGTCCCTCAGGTCATGTGACCGTCTGTCCCTCAGGTCATGTGACCGTTGTCCTTCAGGTCATGTGACCGTCTGTCCGTTAATCCCAATAATAATCTGTGAATATTCCTGTTAAAATAAGATAGAGGCACTTTATGTTCCCAAACAAGGCATTGTACAAATTAAAGTGTAAAAATAAACACTACTAGAAATATTTGATCACACGTTTAAAATACTAGTATTATATTACTTGTATTTTGAGCGGACATTAAACCAATACACGTGTGCGGTTTTAAAAAGTGCTGGTTAGAGAAAATACTTTTTACTTTATTATAACAGGATTTCTGAATTATTGGCATGAAATCTCGGACCCTCATATGATGTGTGACATCCTGTATGCTCGTATGGTAGTATTTTAACAAATACATCCTTTATGAGTCCCATTCAGTGGAGATGTACTGCTAATGAACATTACATATTTGCTTTTATTTATCTTCATTTCTCTCATGTGTATATAAACATACTCGGAATGCTTTTTTGTCAATAACAGTTTAGTGTATTTGCGTTAACATCCAACACTTGGAGTAAAGAGATATATTTATAAAAACAGAAACTCCCCGTTGATCAGCTGATGATATTCTTGCATTTTTGGGAAATCTTCAAAAGGAAACGTTGATTTTTGGAGAAGTGAGGCCAGTGTTCCTGGCACTGATAAACAATCTGAGACACTCGTCTCGTGTTACAGAGAAGCTCTTTGTAAGCGAGACGAGATTCTGACTCTGGGACATGAGAAGCTTCCAGATCCATGTTTAATGACAGCTGGACCTCGACATAAGCAACAAATAAAGTCCCGTAATCAGAGGGAACCCTCGTTAGTGCTTCCTGGGGAAACCTCCTCTCGTTGAAGACACCACATCGATAGGAGCGTCACTCACAAGCAGCAGGTGGAGAAAACCTTTATAATATCACCATGAAAACTTCCCCTCATTACTCAATCCAATCCACTTTATTTATATAGCACAGAGGGTTTGCCAAAGTGCTTCACAATGAACATTATAATAAAATATATATTACACAAATAGATAAAGGCACACATAAGAAAAGATAAAAGGCACATAAAGGCTAAGGGACAGCAGTAAAGGCATACAAATAGGTATGACACAGCTCAGACTGACTGGTAGGCGAGGGGAAAGAGGTGGGTCTTTAGGCGGGACTTAAAAGCTTCAAGAGTGGGCGACAATTTGACATGAGGGGGCAGGTCGTTCCAAAGCCTGGAACGACCTGACATTACTGACATTAACACAATTATCTTTTATATTACAAGTTCTCTGATCAAATCAATGTGTTGTTATTGCCCGAGGGAATTGTGCAAATGTATACGTTTTTTACAATTAATGAATTAACGTTGATGGGTTATTCAAAACCTTAGTTTGTCCACTTGCATATAATACTGATACTAGATTATTAACACGGTGTACCTGTTTGTTTATATTCTTACGTGTTGATTTGCGTATGGAGAAAAAAGGGGGACCCAGGGCGGAGCCTTGTGGACCCCATTGGTGATGCATCGCTTACTGTGGTGAATTTAGGGGACACCTGTAGATACTAATAAACTGTTCTCAGATCTCAAAGTGTTTGATATCTGAGCAAAAGGGCTTTTCTTTCAAGATCTGAGGTTAAACCCAGAATTCTGACTTCAGAATCAGAAACAGGATTATATACCGGATAGGTCAGCACGTACGAGGAATTTGACTTGGTGTTGTGGAGTACAAATAAAACAAAAATGTAAAAACACAGATAGAAAACGATTTGAAGAAAAATAGTAATAACATTAAAAAGATGTAAAAAAATATATTGAATTAAAGCAGTATTCACTTTGTTGAAGATTTATTCCCAGACCTCAAAAAAGATTTCCCTTTTGGTCCGATCTCAAAGGGAAACGTCATGTAGCCCAAAGCCTCTTCTGTAAGATACACATGATCAGGCTTTTGGATGTTTCCTTTCCAGTTGTTTGGAAACACCCAGCAAGAACATCTTAACATGTACTAGTGAGTCAAATGAAATATCATTGATGCATCACAAAGTGTCAATACTCTCACCAACAAAAATACCACTTAAATAGTTACGTATCAACCAGGAAGGATGGGGTTGTGCTGATAAATGGGTTGCTTCACCTCTGAGGGCTTCCAGTAAAACGGTGTTAAGGTGAGACCGCCGGGAGCTTCAATTATACATCGTCCAGGACGAGGAGGTGACAGAGGAGACGGAAAGTATAAGAAAACCTGAGCATCACACTCAGGTGAGCTGCTGCTGAACATGGACCTGCCTTCTCTACTGCTCTGCGTCCTGCTGCACACCCTGGCCGTCCGCTGTGAGTACAACTATATTCTGATTCACATTAAAGAGCCTCTGGGGATCCAAGGATCCAAGGATCCAAGGCTTTTATTGTCATTTGTACAGGTAAATAAAATAGAATAGAATATAATAGTGCAGAATAGTCTATAAGTAATATACATGTATATATATATGTATGTATATATATATATATATGTATATATACATATATATATGTATGTATAATATATATATATGTATATATACATATATATATATGTATATATACATATATATATGTATATATATATGTATATATGTATATATACATATATATATGTATATATATGTATTTATGTATATATACATGTATAAGCCAATCGATCTGATCACAGTGTGGAAAGGATCAGAAATATAGGAAATGTCCAAAGAGTCCAAAGATGTTCAGTTGGACGTGAAACCTAACAGAGAAGCAGCAGATGCCCAGATGGGAAAGGCTGGACACTTTGAAGGCATTTCTGAAGGAAAACAATGACATGTTTTGTCTCGGTGATGCACAAATCAATGAACTGCCGAACCGTGAAGCATGCTGGCCTGGTTTGGTTACTGGCATGGACTGAATGTGTTTTAGCATCCTTACTCTCTGTCTGTTAAAGCGCCGTCACGGGCCCGAGACGCGCTGTGATTCAGAGCCACAGATTTGACTCTGAAATCTCACTGACAGAAATATAAGAAGGGCAGAAGGCTGCAGATTAAACGAGAGCAGATTTCAGTTTCAAAACGGACACAGCATCTTTATCTTTGTGATATCTTGAAGATGTATTCAGGTTGGCTTTGTAAAGGGATGAAAAGCTTTGTTTCGGTTTTAAAAAGTGCACATTTTCTCCTAACATTGATCAGAAATCCTTCATTTGTCCGACGACAACAACAACAACAACAACAACAACAACAACGATGATGAAGAGGAATACAAAAGTAGGAATGGATAATAAATAAAAGAGACCAAAACACACAATTAAAAGGTAAGAATGTAGAAGTATCAGATGATGAAACCAGGGTTCACTGAGTGGAACCTCCTGCAGAGTCAAAGATACCTGTGTGAGATTAGGAGCTTTTGAAAGGTCAGGAAAAGTGTGTCTTTTCACCAGAACAACCTGAAACCCGAGGAACAACAGACCAGAAGAAACAATACAAAAACAAAGAGATCGCAGCCAACGCCCGCTTTTGTGCAACGGCAATTATTCCACAAAGATAACGCGTGAAAGAAACTCCGATAACATCTGAGGCCGAGCATCACAGGGCCGACGGGAAGAAATCTGCAGTTAGAGAAGCTATATTTACTTCTGCTCACATTACACCTGGGGGGTATACTGCGAAGCAGGATTTTCGCTTAGCCGGCTAAATTCAGGCAAACTCCGGCTTTCCGGTCATCCGAAGCTGGTTCTCTTTTAGCAGGCTAGATCTCCATGGTAATATATGCTAAGCACCTAACCTGGTCGGGACCAGGTTAGGTTGCAGGCTAAGAGCTCAACTCAGTGAAAGCACCGCCTGCTGACCAATCAGAGCTCAGTGTGCGGAGTTTAAAGCGATCAAGTCATATCACAGGAGAAAGGAAATACAGAAAAAGCTGCCGTTGCAGGAAAGACGGCCGGCAAAAATCACCGACTGTGTGAACGTGAAAATGAATAGAATATCACCTCCATCTTCAGAGCAGTCTGACTATTATAACATAGCGTTAAGAAAGCTTAATTAAATATCTGCCACAACATAAGTAACCGGATCAGAGTAACATTAAGTACAGTCCGCGGCATATCACTTCATAATGTATCATATATCTCCTGATCTGAGTCAGCTGAGCCGTATCTGGCCGTGCAGCACTCACAGCGTCACAGACTGGATGCAGAAGTATTATTTTAAGCAACACATTAAGTTGACGAAACACTCGAGACAAATGTAATTAAAGTCAGATCGTGTTTTAGACGGGGCAGTGATATCATAAACCTGTTATGTACGCATTCAAAAAAATTTCTTTTGCCAGCTGTATTCACCTTGCAGGTGCAGCTCTGTGGCTTTGATCCTGATAAAGTGTTTAAGTCATGGATGTTTAAAGTTTAACTTCTTCATTTTTGACTAGTATTAAAGTTCACTTTTCATTCAGGAAGTATGACGCTGCGCTGTCAGTACGCTCCTCCATGTTTGTGATTGGTCGAAGGCTCCAGATACCACCCCTTTCATGTGAACGCGCACCTAGCTAGATAGGACACGGCTGGCTTGAGCGATCCACTTGATAACCAGCGTCGTAGTACAGTTTAGCGAGAGCGCGTATGTTTTGGATTAGGCCAACCGGCTAACTCAAACATATCCAGGTTAGGTTGAACCAGCTTCGTAGCATAGGCCCCAGGAGACTCAGTGTGCGTGTGTGTGTGCGTGGTGTGCGTGCGTGCGTGTGTGTGTGCGTGTGTGCGTGTGTGTGTCTCTGTGTGTCTGTGTGTCTGTGTGTGTGTATGTGTGTGCGTGTGTGTGCGTGTGTGTGTGCGTGTGTGTGTGTGTCTGTGTGTGTGCGTGTGTGTGTGTGTGTGTGTCTCTGTGTGTGTTTGTGTGTGTCTCTGTGTGTGTGTGTGTGTGTGTGTGCGTGTGTGCATGTGTGTGCATGTGTGCGTGTGTGTGTGTGTGGTGTGTGCGTGTGCGTGTGTGCGTGTGCGCCTCTGTGTGTGTGTGTGTGTGCGTGTGCATCTCTGTGTGTCTGTCTGTGTGTGTGTGTGTGTGTGCGTGTGTGTGCGTGTCTGTGTGTGTGTATGTGTGTGTGTGTGCGCGTGTGTGCGTGTGTGTCTGTGTGTGTGTGTGCGCGTGCGTGTGCGTGTGCGTGTAGTGTGCGTGTGTGTGTGTCTCTGTGTGTGTGTGTGTGTGTGTGTGCGTGTGTGTGCGTTTGTGTGTGTGTGCGTGCGTGTGTGTCTGCGTGTGTGTGCGTGCGTGTGTGTGTGTGTGTGCGCGCCTGTGTGTGTGTGTGTGTGTGCGTGTGCGTCTCTGTGTGTCCTGTCTGTGTATGTGCGTGTGCGTGTGCGTGTGTGTGTGTGTGTGTGTGTGTGTGTGTGGACTAGAGTTACGGCTCCTGACACGTAGCCCTGCTCAGTATCAGAACATTGATTTTATTTGGGGGTCAGACGTTGAAACCTGAATGATTGTCTGATCGATGTTTTGAAGGATCTGCTCAGAGGCGCCCCCAGTGGCAGCCAGGGGACTGACGGCTCGTATTATAAATCACAACGCGGTGGTTGAATACGTTACCGAGCTCATTTCCTGCTCTTCAGGATTCAAACACTGTGTTAGAGGAACACCCAACATCATCATCAGGACATCTCCATGGTGACGTCCCCGGAGAGGGAGACGGTTGAGTTCATCGGGTTTGAAAAAGACATTTTCATGCGGCCAAAATAACACCAGAGCTAGCTGGACGTTCCGCTCTCTCATTCGCTCTAAAAGAAATAAGAAAGACAAAAAGAACATGATGTGCATTCATGTAAAGCACATCATGTCCGGATCTATAGTTCTATAGATATTAGGAAGATGATCTGAGGTACCCGGCAGCCTCCATGTGAAGTCACGGGGTGAAAACAGTATTTCCGGTCTCGACGTTTTCATAATAAACCAAGGATCAAATGATATCAGTGATATCTGCAGCACTCAACTAACACTAACTAACATCCTGGTTAGTTATACGACATGTATTGGTTTAAATTGTGTACGATGCTTTTGTGTTTTTCCCTTTCGATTCTGAGAGACACCTTTCTTTTTTCAGAGGTTTTGATAGGCTAAAATCACGCCGCAATGCATGCTGGGATTTGGTGTTTATGCGAATCGGTAAAAGATTTTTTTTAAATAAAATAATACTTATTTCCGAGTGCTCTTGCTTTTCTCTTTGAAGGTCATCACATATCGGCATTGTAATACTCGGTTCGGCTGCATTACATATTACAGATCTGCCGTAGTTCTCTATTTATAGAGCCCTGATGAGAAGAGCTTTGGACAAACTGAAGAGATGCCGCAATACGTGACGTGGATCATAAATATATCAGCAATTAAACAACATCTTACATTTCTCTTCACACAACACGTCTCCTTGCAGTATCAACACTAATTCGACTGACTTTTACATTTGATCCAATTAGTAGATAGTCTGTATTTACACCATAACGGTGCACAGCTGATAGAAAGGGACTTGTTTGTAGTTTTTAAAGATATTACTGATTTTCTGAACTACCTTTCCAACTCCTCGTGCAGCTGACTGTTCCAGGTCTATCCAGGTTCATGGTGCGATGCATAAGCTTCACACCGAGAGACTGAACCTGGATCTTCCTTTACCTTCTGTTTGATATGGTTATGTTTTATTAACTACACCACTGGTTTTCAACCCGCGCCGCCTAGTGGTGAAAGCACGTTATTGCATGTTGTTGAAGAAGTTTTATTTGATGAAAACATTTAAATATTAAGAGTAGCCTGCATACACAATAGAACATATCAAGAAGATACTGTAGTGATCTCTACAATGAAACAGTTGGTGCAGGACGTCCAAAGATATCAACAGGAGGAAGTGCAAAACAGACCAACTGGGCTTTATTTAAACATTAAAGATTACTTTAAGTTAAGGTCTTCTTGAATAAGAAAAACACGTTGGGGTTATCCACAGATAAATATGAAGTCTGACAAAGTACTTCACGTCCAATCTATTGCATAGTTTATTTTGGCACTTGACAATCACCTTCCCTGACTTTGAGTCAGGTGGAACTAAAGTCTGCTTTCAGGGTTGTTTATATTTCACATCGTTAATCAGAATCTGCAGAGGAACTAAAATACATGTTCCAATTACTTGCATAAAGACTATTCTTGCACTATTTCTAATATAATCTGTTTTATTTGTATTTTCTTGCACTATTGTATCTGTTTCATTGTGTTGCACTGTTGGAGGAGCTTAAGATTTGCATTGCCATAACTACACTGTAGCTCTGTACAAAGGACAATAACAGCCTTGAAGCCTTGAAGCCTTGAAACCTTGAAGCCTTGAAGCCTTGAAACCTTGAAACCTCTGTGATCCCTGTCTGCAGGTCAGAGCGCTCGTATCGTTGGAGGCTACGCTCCGGTGCCGTACCTGATCAACTACATCGTTTCCATCCAGACGACTCAGAGGCAGCATGTGTGCGGGGGGGCGCTGATCAACAAGCACTGGGTCCTCACCGCCGCGCACTGCAACATCGGGTAATCCATCATTATTTATCATTTACATCCAACCAGTGCCTACGGTTAGGCTGTGTGCATCACTCTTTAGTGTCCCCTGGTCTCTCCAGCTGTGTGCGTCACTCTTTAGTGTCCCCTGGTCTCCAGCTGTGTGCGTCACTCTTTAGTGTCCCCTGGTCTCCCAGCTGTGTGCGTCACTCTTTATTGTCCCCTGGTCTCCCAGCTGTGTATATCACTCTTTAGTGTCCCCTGGTCTCCCAGCTGTGTGCGTCACTCTTTAGTGTCCCCTGGTCTCTCCAGCTGTGTGCATCACTCTTTATTGTCCCTGGTTTCCAGCTGTGTGCATCACTCTTTAGTGTCCCCTGGTATCCCAGCTGTGTGCGTCACTCTTTAGTGTCCCCTGGTCTCCCAGCTGTGTGCATCACTCTTTAGTGTCCCCTGGTCTCCCAGCTATGTGCGTCACTCTTTAGTGTCCCCTGGTCTCCAGCTGTGTGCGTCACTCTTTAGTGTCCCCTGGTATCCCAGCTGTGTGCGTCACTCTTTAGTGTCCCCTGGTCTCCCAGCTGTGTGCATCACTCTTTAGTGTCCCCTGGTCTCCCAGCTATGTGCGTCACTCTTTAGTGTCCCCTGGTCTCCAGCTGTGTGCGTCACTCTTTAGTGTCCCCTGGTCTCTCCAGCTGTGTGCGTCACTCTTTAGTGTCCCCTGGTCTCCCAGCTGTGTGCATCACTCTTTAGTGTCCCCTGGTCTCCAGCTGTATGCGTCACTCTTTAGTGTCCCCTGGTCTCCCAGCTGTGTGCGTCACTCTTTAGTGTCCCCTGGTCTCCCTGCTGTGTGTGTCATTCTTTAGTGTCCCCTGGTCTCCCAGCTATGTGCGTCACTCTTTAGTGTCCCCTGGTCTCCAGCTGTGTGCGTCACTCTTTAGTGTCCCCTGGTATCCCAGCTATGTGCGTCACTCTTTAGTGTCCCCTGGTCTCCCAGCTGTGTGCGTCACTCTTTAGTGTCCCCTGGTCTCCCAGCTATGTGCGTCACTCTTTAGTGTCCCCTGGTCTCCAGCTGTGTGCGTCACTCTTTAGTGTCCCCTGGTCTCCCAGCTGTGTGCGTCACTCTTTAGTGTCCCCTGTTCTCCCAGCTGTGTGCGTCACTCTTTAGTGTCCCCTGGTCTCTCCAGCTGTGTGCGTCACTCTTTAGTGTCCCCTGGTCTCCCAGCTGTGTGCATCACTCTTTAGTGTCCCCTGGTCTCCAGCTGTATGCGTCACTCTTTAGTGTCCCCTGGTCTCCCTGCTGTGTGTGTCATTCTTTAGTGTCCCCTGGTCTCCAGCTGTGTGCGTCACTCTTTAGTGTCCCCTGGTATCCCAGCTGTGTGCGTCACTCTTTAGTGTCCCCTGGTCTCTCCAGCTGTGTGCGTCACTCTTTAGTGTCCCCTGGTCTCCCAGCTGTGTGCATCACTCTTTATTTTCCCCTGGTCTTTTAGTAAACGCTGCCATGTCTCCTCAAGCTGCTGAATGTTCTCTAAACGCTGCATGTCTTGTTGTGAAGATGTTTCTTCGTGTGGAACCTTTGGGTTTTTGTATCTGCATCCTTTCTGAAGCTGCTTCTCCTGATGAAGAGGTTTGGGCCGTTGTAGCACGTTTGCACCTCTCAACACCTAGTAAACCGTAACTCAGTGTACTTCTTAAAACCTGGGTATAAAGCTGCGTACCTTCAGGAACACAGAGCTCTCCTGATGGGCCTCAGCACCCTGCTCTCCTCTGTGTCCTGATGGACCTCAGCACCCTGCTCTCCTCTGTGTCCTGATGGACCTCAGCACCCTGCTCTCCTCTGTGTCCGGATGGGCCTCAGCACCCTGCTCTCCTCTGTGTCCTGATGGACCTCAGCACCCTGCTCTCCTCTGTGTCCTGATGGACCTCAGCACCCTGCTCTCCTCTGTGTCCGGATGGGCCTCAGCACCCTGCTCTCCTCTGTGTCCTGATGGACCTCAGCACCCTGCTCTCCTCTGTGTCCTGATGGACCTCAGCACCCTGCTCTCCTCTGTGTCCTGATGGACCTCAGCACCCTCTCCTCTGTGTCCGGATGGGCCTCAGCACCCTGCTCTCCTCTGTGTCCTGATGGACCTCAGCACCCTGCTCTCCTCTGTGTCCTGATGGACCTCAGCACCCTGCTCTCCTCTGTGTCCTGATGGACCTCAGCACCCTGCTCTCCTCTGTGTCCTGATGAACCTCAGCACCCTGCTCTCCTCTGTGTCCTGATGGACCTCAGCACCCTCTCCTCTGTGTCCGGATGGGCCTCAGCACCCTGCTCTCCTCTGTGTCCTGATGGACCTCAGCACCCTGCTCTCCTCTGTGTCCTGATGGACCTCAGCACCCTGCTCTCCTCTGTGTCCTGATGGACCTCAGCACCCTGCTCTCCTCTGTGTCCTGATGGACCTCAGCACCCTCTCCTCTGTGTCCGGATGGGCCTCAGCACCCTGCTCTCCTCTGTGTCCGGATGGGCCTCAGCACCCTGCTCTCCTCTGTGTCCTGATGGACCTCAGCACCCTGCTCTCCTCTGTGTCCTGATGGACCTCAGCACCCTGCTCTCCTCTGTGTCCGGATGGGCCTCAGCACCCTGCTCTCCTCTGTGTCCTGATGGGCCTCAGCACCCTGCTCTCCTCTGTGTCCTGATGGACCTCAGCACCCTGCTCTCCTCTGTGTCCTGATGGGCCTCAGCACCCTGCTCTCCTCTGTGTCCGGATGGGCCTCAGCACCCTGCTCTCCTCTGTGTCCTGATGGACCTCAGCACCCTGCTCTCCTCTGTGTCCGGATGGGCCTCAGCACCCTGCTCTCCTCTGTGTCCTGATGGACCTCAGCACCCTGCACTCCTCTGTGTCCTGATGGACCTCAGCCCCCTGCTCTCCTCTGTGTCCTGATGGACCTCAGCACCCTGCACTCCTCTGTGTCCTGATGGACCTCAGCCCCCTGCTCTCCTCTGTGTCCTGATGGCCTATTTGTAAAGAAGTCGACTCGACAGTAAAGTGAGACGGCCGTTGACGTGTGATCACAGGACGTCTCTGCGTGTCAGCGCTCAGGCGGGAACAGGATCTCATGAACCCGGATCAGATAACAGGAACAATGAGCTCTGAGCGTGAATCCGACACAACAACGCCTCCAGGATCCTCAGAAACATCTGCTCTGAGGGAACTGGATTCAACCTTTCAGAGGTTTTATTCTCACGAGCACAACAGATTCTGGGAATGAACAATCGGAAAGGCTCCAACAACAAATCTATACTTCACTGTTTGAGCTGTGCATTTGTGTAGACAATAACAATAACAACAACATAACAGTAAACATTGATCCGTTTCCTCCCATTCCAATATCACAAACGACTAACTCGCCTCAGGGTCTTTTTGCCTCAGGGTCTTTTTGCCTTTAATTAACAGTCAACATTAAAGTTGAAGACGCATTGCTTCAGGACAGCCACAGAATTAGGCTCCAATAAAAACACTTCCATGTTTTCATCCTCCTCGTTGTAAACTATCCTCTCTGTGCTCAGAAGCTTCAGCGCTAAAGCCCGCTAGAAACACGATTCCATCAACACTTTTCATTTATTTTAATCCATACGTTAAAGTACTATCCCTGCACTAAACGTACGTATGTGTCTCCGCAGGGTGAAGAACATGATGATAGTAGCAGGAGATTATTCTCTGGCCATCTATGAAGGCACAGAGCAGCAGATCCTGCCCCAGCTGCTGGTGCCCCACCCCGGGTACAACAGCACCAACACGGACAGCGACATCATGCTCATCAAGGTACAGCCGTTTCTGGTCGTTATCCGTGTCTGTGGTTGACACAAGATGAAGAGATCTTAACGCTTTGTTCTACGACTTAAAATACGTCAGTAAATATGCTACTGATGGATTTAAGAACGGGAGTTGATAACACAAGTCTAAATGAGACGACTAAACGTCATTTCGCCCAATATTAGCCTCCTTTAGCTTAGCGGTGGTGACGTGAAGTCATGTGACCGTGCTGTAGTTCCTTTATAGCCCAACATTAGCCTCCTTTAGCTTAGCGGTGGTGACGTGAAGTCATGTGACCGTGCTGTAGTTCCTTTATAGCCCAACATTAGCCTCCTTTAGCTTAGCGGTGGTGACGTGAAGTCATGTGACCGTGCTGTAGTTCCTTTATAGCCCAACATTAGCCACATTTAGCTTAGCGGTGGTGACGTGAAGTCACGTGACCGTGCTGTAGTTCCTTTATAGTCCAACATTAGCCACCTTTAGCTTAGCGGTGGTGATGTGAAGTCATGTGACCGTGCTGTAGTTCCTTTATAGCCCAACATTAGCTGCCTTTAGCTTAGCATTGGTGACATGAAGTCATGTGACCGTGCTGTAGTTCCTTTAAAGCCTAACATTAGCCTCCTTTAGCTTAGCGGTGGTGACGTGAAGTCATGTGACCGTGCTGTAGTTCCTTTATAGCCCAACATTAGCCTCCTTTAGCTTAGCGGTGGTGACGTGAAGTCATGTGACCGTGCTGCAGTTCCTTTATAGCCCAACATTAGCCTCCTTTAGCTTAGCGGTGGTGACGTGAAGTCATGTGACCGTGCTGTAGTTCCTTTATAGCCCAACATTAGCCTCCTTTAGCTTAGCGGTGGTGACGTGAAGTCATGTGACCGTGCTGTAGTTCCTTTATAGCCCAACATTAGCCTCCTTTAGCTTAGCGGTGGTGACGTGAAGTCATGTGACCGTGCTGTAGTTCCTTTATAGCCCAACATTAGCCTCCTTTAGCTTAGCGGTGGTGACGTGAAGTCATGTGACCGTGCTGTAGTTCCTTTATAGCCCAATATTAGCCTCCTTTAGCTTAGCGGTGGTGACGTGAAGTCATGTGACCGTGCTGTAGTTCCTTTATAGCCCAACATTAGCCTCCTTTAGCTTAGCGGTGGTGACGTGAAGTCATGTGACCGTGCTGTAGTTCCTTTATAGCCCAACATTAGCCTCCTTTAGCTT
The DNA here is from genome assembly GCA_023974075.1 of Chaenocephalus aceratus. NCBI lineage: Eukaryota > Metazoa > Chordata > Actinopteri > Perciformes > Channichthyidae > Chaenocephalus > Chaenocephalus aceratus. The sequence continues at coordinate 44,469 of JAMFTG010000466.1, read as the reverse complement.
AGCGGTGGTGACGTGAAGTCATGTGACCGTGCTGTAGTTCCTTTATAGCCCAATATTAGCCGCCTTTAACAACATTTGATGGAATAAAATGCACAAACAGAGATTCTTGTCTGACTTGGATCATTGCCCTGCGTCAGATTCACTAACTGGTGCCTCGGCGTTCGTGTTATTTAAGTTATTATCTGTTTTATTTCTATATGATTTTGGCCGCTATAATAGCTATATGCTCCTTTTGGACCCCACTTGTCCCTGTGTCCTGCCCCCTGCAGCTGAAGGCCCCGGTCTACCTGAACAGCTTCGTCTCCATCGCCCTGCTGCCTCGACACGGCGCCTCCATCTCTGAGGGCAGCATGTGCCGGGTGTCGGGGTGGGGGTACACCAGCCCCAGCGGGGGGCAGATCCCCTCCACGCTGCGCACCGTCAGGCTGCCCATCGTCTCCTCACTGACCTGCAACAGCAGCCAGTCGTTCAATGGCAGGATCACGGAGAACATGCTCTGTGCCGGGTTCAGCATCGGGGGGAAGGACGCCTGCCAGGTGAGGGGTCACCTGAGGTCACCTGAGGGTACCTGAGGTCACCTGAGGTCACCTGAGGGGTCACCTGAGGTCACCTGAGGGTACCTGAGGTCACCTGAGGTTGACAGAATTTCAAAATAAAACCAGAAACTAAACACACAAAATTAAGAAGGTGACCCTCTGTGTTTCAGGGGGACTCCGGGGGGCCTCTGGTCTGCGAGGGCCGGATCTACGGCCTGGTGTCCTGGGGCTACGGCTTGTGCGGACGCTCAGTACCCCGGAGTCTACACGGCCGTGTCCAAGTTCCGCCGCTGGATAGACAACACCATCTTCAGCTACTACAGCCGCTGCACCAGCGAGTAGACACAGCCGCTGCAAACCCCAAACAGATCCTTGTAGCCCCCCCCCTCTCTTCCAGCTGTTACTAAGGACATGTCTCTGAAGTGTCCTGCTCCAAACCCCAAACGGATCCTTGTAAAGCCCCCCCTCTCTTCCAGCTGTTACTAAGGACATGTCTCTGAAGTGTCCTGCTCCAAACCCCAAACAGGTCCTTGTAGCCCCCCCCCCCCCTCTCTTCCAGCTGTTACTAAGGACATGTCTCTGAAGTGTCCTGCTCCAAACCCCAAACGGATCCTTGTACCCCCCCCTCTCTTCTAGCTGTTACTAAGGACATGTCCTCTGAAGTGTCCTGCTCCAAACCCCAAACAGATCCTTGTAGCCCCCCCCTCTCTTCCAGCTGTTACTAAGGACATGTCTCTGAAGTGTCCTGCTCCAAACCCCAAACAGGTCCTTGTAGCCCCCCCCTCTCTTCCAGCTGTTACTAAGGACAATGTCTCTGAAGTGTCCCTGCTCCAAACCCCAAACAGGTCCTTGTAGCCCCCCCCTCTCTTCCAGCTGTTACTAAGGACATGACTCTGAAGTGTCCTGCTCCAAACAAACAGGTCCTTGTAGCCCCCCCCTCTCTTCCAGCTGTTACTAAGGACATGTCTCTGAAGTGTCCTGCTCCAAACCCCAAACAGGTCCTTGTAGCCCCCCCCTCTCTTCCAGCTGTTACTAAGGACATGTCTCTGAAGTGTCCTGCTCCAAACCCCAAACAGGTCCTTGTAGCCCCCCCCCTCTTCCAGCTGTTACTAAGGACATGTCTCTGAAGTGTCCTGCTCCAAACCCCAAACAGGTCCTTGTAGCCCCCCCCTCTCTTCCAGCTGTTACTAAGGACATGTCTCTGAAGTGTCCTGCTCCAAACCCCAAACAGGTCCTTGTAGCCCCCCCCTCTCTTCCAGCTGTTACTAAGGACATGTCTCTGAAGTGTCCTGCTCCAAACCCCAAACGGTCCTTGTAGCCCCCCCTCTCTTCCAGCTGTTACTAAGGACATGTCTCTGAAGTGTCCTGCTCCAAACCCCAAACAGGTCCTTGTAGCCCCCCCCTCTCTTCCAGCTGTTACTAAGGACATGTCTCTGAAGTGTCCTGCTCCAAACCCCAAACAGGTCCTTGTAGCCCCCCCCCCCTCTTCCAGCTGTTACTAAGGACATGTCTCTGAAGTGTCCTGCTCCAAACCCCAAACAGGTCCTTGTAGCCCCCCCCCCTCTCTTCCAGCTGTTACTAAGGACATGTCTCTGAAGTGTCCTGCTCCAAACCCCAAACAGGTCCTTGTAGCCCCCCCCTCTCTTCCAGCTGTTACTAAGGACATGTCTCTGAAGTGTCCTGCTCCAAACCCCAAACAGGTCCTTGTAGCCCCCCCCCTCTCTTCCAGCTGTTACTAAGGACATGACTCTGAAGTGTCCTGCTCCAAACCCCAAACAGGTCCTTGTAGCCCCCCCCTCTCTTCCAGCTGTTACTAAGGACATGTCTCTGAAGTGTCCTGCTCCAAACCCCAAACAGGTCCTTGTAGCCCCCCCCCTCTCTTCCAGCTGTTACTAAGGACATGTCTGAAGTGTCCTGCTCCAAACCCCAAACAGATCCTTGTAGCCCCCCCCTCTCTTCCAGCTGTTACTAAGGACATGTCTCTGAAGTGTCCTGCTCCAAACCCCAAACAGATCCTTGTAGCCCCCCCCTCTCTTCCAGCTGTTACTAAGGACATGTCTCTGAAGTGTCCTGCTCCAAACCCCAAACAGGTCCTTGTAGCCCCCCCCCTCTCTTCCAGCTGTTACTAAGGACATGTCTCTGAAGTGTCCTGCTCCAAACCCCAAACAGGTCCTTGTAGCCCCCCCCCTCCTTCCAGCTGTTACTAAGGACATGTCTCTGAAGTGTCCTGCTCCAAACCCCAAACAGGTCCTTGTAGCCCCCCCTCTCTTCCAGCTGTTACTAAGGACATGTCTCTGAAGTGTCCTGCTCCAAACCCCAAACAGGTCCTTGTAGCCCCCCCCTCTCTTCAGCTGTTACTAAGGACATGTCTCTGAAGTGTCCTGCTCCAAAACCCCAAACAGATCCTTGTATGCCCCCCCACCCTCTCTTCCAGCTGTTACTAAGGACCTGACTCTGAAGTGTCCTGCCTCCAAAACCCAAAAAAACAAGGGTCATGTAGCCCCCCCCTTCTCTTCCAAGCCTGTTACTAAGGAAATGTCTCCTGAAGTGTCCTGCTCCTAACCCAAAACAGGATCCTTGTAGCCCCCCCCCCCCCTCTCTTCCAGCCTGTACTAAGGACATGTCTCTGTAAGTGTCCTGCTCAAACCCCCAACAGATCCTTGTAGCCCCCCCTCTCTTCCAGCTGTTACTAAGGACAGGTCCTCTGAAGTGTCCTGCTCCAAACCCCCAAAACAGATCCTGTAGGCCCCCCCCTCCTCTTCCCAGCTGTTACTAAGGACATGACTCTGAAGTGTCCTGCTCCATAACCCCAAACAATTCCTTGTAGCCCCCACCTCTCTTCCAGCTTTACTAAGGACATGTCTCTGAAGTGTCCTGCTCCAAATCCCAAACAGATCCTTGTAGCCCCCCCCCCTCTCTTCCAGCTGTTACTAAGGACATGTCTCTGAAGTGTCCTGCTCCTAACCCCAAAACAGATCCTTGTAGCCCCCCCCTCTCTTCCAGCTGTTACTAAGGACATGACTCTGAAGTGTCCTGCTCCAAACCCAAACGGATCCTTGTAGCCCCCCCCTCTCTTCCAGCTGTTACTAAGGACATGTCTCTGAAGTTTCCTGCTCCAAACCCCAAACGGATCCTTGTAGCCCCCCCTCTCTTCCAGCTGTTCATAAGGACCATGTTCTCTGAAGTGTCCTGCTCCAAACCCCAACAGATCTTTGTAGCCCCCCCCTCTCTTCCAGCTGTTACTAAGGACATGTCTCTGAAGTGTCCTGCTCCTAACCCAAACAGATCCTTGTAGCCCCCCCCTCTCTTCCAGCTGTACTAAGGACATGACTCTGAAGTGTCCTTGCTCCAAACCCAAACGGATCCTTGTAGCCCCCCCTCTCTCCAGCTGTTACTAAGGACATGTCTCTGACGTGTCCCTGCTCCAAACCCCAAACGAGATCCTTGTAGCCCCCCCTCTCTTCCAGCTGTTACTAAGGACATGTCTCTGAAGTGTCCTGCTCCAAACCCCAAACAGATCTTTGTAGCCCCCCCCTCTCTTCCAGCTGTTACTAAGGACATGTCTCTGAAGTGTCCTGCTCCAAACCCCAACAGATCTTTGTAGCCCCCCCCTCTCTTCCAGCTGTGACTAAGGACATGACTCTGAAGTGTCCTGCTCCTAACCCCAAACAATCTTTGTAGCCCCCACCTCTCTCCCAAGAGCACGCTCGTGAACTGTCCAACGGGGGGGGCTCGTGAACTGTTTGGCGCCGGTGTTATGCCGTGTTGTGCATGCACACTGCACCTCGCGGGAGCGCGCGGGAGCGCGCCACAGCGTAAAGCGAGGACTGCTTTCAGATTTTTTCCGTTATTATCAAAAGAATTCCGTCATAGACGGAATATGTTGGGTTAACGCGACCTCTGCTCCTGACACACCGGGGACACTTCGAGAAGACATACACAAGTGACTTTTGCAGGATAGGAGACGTTGAAAGACCTTTATATTCGATCTGTGCACATTTCATTATTTGTATGAGTAGTTTGACATGTCTGGAATCAGTTGTGGTTGTCTGGGCTCTCTGTGCCGGCTGTGTGTTGGTGCTAAGCTAAGCTAAGCACCCAAGTGATTTCAAAGTGTTCCTTTAATGATCAGCTGTTTGATTAAACTGGTTCTATAAGGTCGTGTCAACCTTCAGATCCCATCTGCACATTTCACTCACATCAAAAGAAAGAATTTAAAGATGTTCTGAACAAAATTATAATTTTCAATTTTTCAGAAAAAAGTAATAATTTTGTGATTAATTTGGAAAAAGTTAGAATTTTGAAAAAAGTTAGAAGATTGAGATTTTCTGAAAAAGTAAAACATTTAGGATTTTGTGAAGAAAGTAAGAATTTTGAGATGTTCATAAATGTCTCCTCAAGCTGCTGGATGTTCTCTAAACGCTGCCATGTCTCCTCAAGCTGCTGGATGTTCTCTAAACGCTGCCATGTCTCCTCAAGCTGCTGGATGTTCTCTAAACGCTGCCATGTCTCCTCAAGCTGCTGGATGTTCTCTAAACGCTGCCATGTCTCCTCAAGCTGCTGGATGTTCTCTAAACGCTGCATGTCTCCTCAAGCTGCTGAGTGTTCTCTAAACACTGCCATGTCTCCTCATGCTGCTGGTGTTCTCTAAACGCTGCCATGTCTCCTCAAGCTGCTGGATGTTCTCTAGACGCTGCATGTCTCCTCAAGCTGCTGGATGTTCTATAAACGCTGCCATGTCTCCTCAAGCTGCTGGATGTTCTCTAAACGCTGCCATGTCTCCTCAAGCTGCTGAATGTTCTCTAAACGCTGCCATGTCTCCTCAAGCTGCTGGGTGTTCTCTAAACGCTGCCATGTCTCCTCAAGCTGCTGGATGTTCTCTAAACGCTGCCATGTCTCCTCAAGCTGCTGAATGTTCTCTAAACGCTGCCATGTCTCCTCAAGCTGCTGGATGTTCTCTAGACGCTGCATGTCTCCTCAAGCTGCTGGATGTTCTCTAAACGCTGCCATGTCTCCTCAAGCTGCTGGATGTTCTCTAGACGCTGCATGTCTCCTCAAGCTGCTGAATGTTCTCTAAACGCTGCCATGTCTCCTCAAGCTGCTGGGTGTTCTCTAAACGCTGCCATGTCTCCTCAAGCTGCTGGATGTTCTCTAAACGCTGCCATGTCTCCTCAAGCTGCTGGATGTTCTCTAAACGCTGCCATGTCTCCTCAAGCTGCTGGATGTTCTCTAAACGCTGCCATGTCTCCTCAAGCTGCTGAGTGTTCTCTAAACGCTGCCATGTCTCCTCAAGCTGCTGGATGTTCTCTAAACGCTGCCATGTCTCCTCAAGCTGCTGGATGTTCTCTAAACGCTGCCATGTCTCCTCAAGCTGCTGGATGTTCTCTAAACGCTGCCATGTCTCCTCAAGCTGCTGGATGTTCTCTAAACGCTGCCATGTCTCCTCAAGCTGCTGGGTGTTCTCTAAACGCTGCCATGTCTCCTCAAGCTGCTGAGTGTTCTCTAAACGCTGCCATGTCTCCTCAAGCTGCTGGGTGTTCTCTAAACGCTGCCATGTCTCCTCAAGCTGCTGGATGTCCTCTAAACGCTGCCATGTCTCCTCAAGCTGCTGGATGTTCTCTAAACGCTGCCATGTCTCCTCAAGCTGCTGGATGTCCTCTAAACGCTGCCATGTCTCCTCAAGCTGCTGGATGTTCTCTAAACGCTGCATGTCTCCTCAAGCTGCTGGATGTTCTCTAAACGCTGCCATGTCTCCTCAAGCTGCTGGATGTTCTCTAAACGCTGCCATGTCTCCTCAAGCTGCTGGGTGTTCTCTAGACGCTGCATGTCTCCTCAAGCTGCTGAGTGTTCTCTAAACGCTGCCATGTCTCCTCAAGCTGCTGGATGTTCTCTAGACGCTGCCATGTCTCCTCAAGCTGCTGGATGTTCTCTAAACGCTGCCATGTCTCCTCAAGCTGCTGGATGTTCTCTAAACGCTGCCATGTCTCCTCAAGCTGCTGGGTGTTCTCTAAACGCTGCCATGTCTCCTCAAGCTGCTGATGTTCTCTAAACGCTGCCATGTTCCTCAAGCTGCTGGATGTTCTCTAGACCTGCATGTCTCCTCAAGCTGCTGGATGTTCTAGACGCTGCATGTCTCCTCAAGCTGCTGAGTGTTCTCTAAACGCTGCCATGTCTCCTCAAGCTGCTGGATGTTCTCTAAATGCTGCCATGTCTCCTCAAGCTGCTGGATGTTCTCTAAACGCTGCCATGTCTCCTCAAGCTGCTGGGTGTTCTCTAAACGCTGCCATGTCTCCTCAAGCTGCTGGATGTTCTCTAAACGCTGCCATGTCTCCTCAAGCTGCTGGGTGTTCTCTAAACGCTGCCATGTCTCCTCAAGCTGCTGGATGTTCTCTAAACGCTGCCATGTCTCCTCAAGCTGCTGGGTGTTCTCTAAACGCTGCCATGTCTCCTCAAGCTGCTGGGTGTTCTCTAAACGCTGCCATGTCTCCTCAAGCTGCTGGATGTTCTCTAAACGCTGCCATGTCTCCTCAAGCTGCTGGATGTTCTCTAAACGCTGCCATGTCTCCTCAATGCTGGATGTTCTCTAAACGCTGCATGTCTCCTCAAGCTGCTGGGTGTTCTCTAAACGCTGTGTAACATGTGGAAAGGTTCACCGTGGGAGGGGTAACATGTGGAAAGGTTCACGTGGGAGGGGTAACATGTGGAAAGGTTCACCGTGGGAGGGGAACATGTGGAAAGGTTCACCGTGGGAGGGGTAACATGTGGAAAGGTTCACCGTGGGAGGGGTAACATGTGGAAAGGTTCACAGAAGAAAAAAACAAATTCAATATTAAACGATCAAACTTAATTTTATTTCATTTCAGTTTTTTATTTGTAATAAAAAAGCTCTTTTTATTTTACATAAAAATCAATAGTTATTGTTGTATTTGTTATAATTCTGAACTGTTTCATGTGTTTAAAGGTCTTTCCTGCATGTTGAGGTGTGTGAGGGGTTTCCTGGTCCGACCAGCAGGGGGCGCTGAGAGACAAACAGCTGCTTCCTTTCTGCCGTTCAACACACATCACAGTCTTTATGTTTAAACCTGAGGGGGGCATTAAAGAGGGACGGACTGTGAGGGGGGGGGGGTCCTCTCTTAAAGACCCCCCCCTATCTTCCTCTCCTCTTCCTCCTCAAGTGTCAGTTTACATTACATGACATTTAGCTGACGCTTTTATCCTGAGCGACTCACAATAAGTGCGTTCCACCAGGAAGACACAACCTTGAAGAAAACAGAATCATAAAGTACATCAGGTTTCATAGAGCCAATCAGTTCAAGTGCTGCTCAGCTGGCTTTAGGTAAGCCAGTCCTATGTTAGTATATAAGTGCTTTGTTAGATGATATAGTCTCTTAAGGGGGGGGGGGGGTTGTTATGAAACAATAAAAATACTGCCATATTGTATTTTTATTATTTTGTAAAGTTATTATAGTTTTCCATCTGTGTTATTTAATTTTTGTTTTACTTTTATGTACGACATCAAGTCACATTCCTCGTAGTGGAGCATCCACTCTGGGCCTACATCAAAGGCACACGCACACACACACACACACACACACACACACACACACACACACACACACACACACACACACACACACACACTTTATACCAACAGGTGTTTCTGGTCCTGCAGGAGGAAGTACTGAAGTACATGTACTCGTGTATTCTGGTGTGTTTGAGGTACTGCATGCAACATGGTAATACAAATACAACAGAAAGAGACGTGTGGCCAAAGAACCTGTGCCATGTCTGATGAGCACCACCTGGATATAAATCACTGTTTTGCAAAATACACTAATTCTCATTGTTTCACTTTATTCACTAAACTTACATTTTTCTCACTTTTGTAAAAATACGTTTTCTGGCCTTTTATTTATTTCAGAAGTCTCTCCACTGTCTCTGCTCTCTGACGTCTGAACACAGGGGTTAGATTCATTTATCATCTTACATATACAAATACACACCTCTCTGAAGAGCCAGCACCTTACCGTGGTGGAGAGGTTTGTGTGCGCTGATGAACCTGGGGGCTGTGTTGTCTGGAACCTTGTGTTCCTGGTAGGGTCTCCCATGGCAGATTGGTCTCAGGCAAGGGGCCAGACTAAGATTGTTGTTCTTTCATGAGGTCTTTTGAACCAAAGAAGTGAGGACACCCGGCCCGGAGGAAGCCCGGGGTCCCCTTCTGGAGCCAGGCCCAGAAGGAGGACTCGTCGGCGAGCGTCTGGTGGCCGGGATTGCCACGGAGCCCGGCCGGACCCAGCCCGAAAAGGCAACGTGGGCAACACCTCCGCTTCTCCGTCCCACCACCTACGGGAAACAGCGATGGGATCTGGTGCGCTGCCAGAAGGGTGGCAGTGAAAGCGGAGGGTCTCGACGGACCAGACCCGGGCGACAGAAGCTGGCTTTGGGGACGTCACCTCTTTGGGGGGGAAGGAGGCGGAGCTTGTGCGGGAGGTGGAGCGGTACCAGTTGGATCTGGTTGGGCTCACCTCTACGCACAGCGTCGGCTCTGGAACCTTACTTCTGGATAGGGGTTGGACTCTATTCTTCTCCGGAGTTGCTCAAAGTGTGAGGCGCCGGGCGGGTGTGGGGATACTCACAAGTCCCCGGTTGGGTTCTTCGTTGTTGGAGTTTACCCCAGTGGACGTGAGGGTCGCCTCCCTACGCCTGCGGTCTCATCAACGTTGCGTGGAAGTCGGAAACAGTACCGAAGGAGTGGCAGACCGGGGTGGTGGTCCCCCTTTTTAAAAAGGGGGATCAGAGGGTGTGTGCCAATTACAGAGGCATCACACTACTCAGCCTCCCCGGGAAAGTTTACTCCAAGGTACTCGAAAGGAGGGTGTTATGGAAATCTAGGACCCAACACGGCTGGAGAGTACAAGTCAAAGTGATCAAAACAAATAAATGGTGAATCGAGCAGAGCTGTCTTTTTGGTTATTTATTGAAGCTTCAAATAACATGATACAATAATAAAATAGACACAGGTCTAACAGAGTATAGAATAGTCTGCGAGAGTGTGCGCAGTACAATGTGATAGCAGAGCTTATATAGAAAAGGAGTGGGAACGTTATAAATCTTGTGTTCACACGGCCACATTGTTATTAGACATCTGGCCTTGAGCTGTAGATAGCATAACGGTTCCCAGAGTAGGGAAGTTCTGGTGTGACTGTGTGTGAGTCTCCCAGTAGCCAAAGCAGCTCTGTGGCCTTGAAGCGCCTGGGAATAAACCCAAAGGAGAGTAGATGGAAGAAAGAAAGCACATCTCAGGAAATGAGATGCATTTGGTTTAAGCATATAAGGATATAATAAAATGTCCACTACATTCTCCCCTTTTGATCATACTTGATCAATAAAAAAAACAAATGACAGGATAGACTGATAAAACTGGCTGTTTTTGTGGAGGACAGACTCCAATATAATGTAAGCATAAGAGAGGAGGGTACGCATGATTATATTGTAGTGTCGGAATCAGACTCTTCTGATTCTAGCTGGTCTATCTCACTGGCGCAAAGGATTGTCGTGTAATGGAATAGCAGTATACTGAACGAAAGCTGAGGATACCATGCTGGAAACGCATTTCTTCAGTATTGGGATAATCAAACAGGTACAACTGATTAATAGGCCAAAATGATCGCTTTCATGCCGGCTAACAGGTCGTTGAGATGCAGCACGGGTGTCAGTGATGTTCTTGGTGGCGTCGGGAATGTAAGTGCAACAGGAGTCACCGATCACATGACACCCTTTGAGGCGAACAAAGGTCAAGAGCAAATTGGTGCTGCATGAGCATGTTCCTAGAGGCTATTATGAATGGGGGCAATGCCTGGAAGCCTTGCGTCGTCTCGTAAGTGAGGTTCTCTAGCCGGACGTGTAAGGTATCTATTTTATGGGCATTGTTTACTGTACCCCACCATGGGAACAGGCCACCCATGAATTTAGCTCCAGCGGACGTCAGATCTCTTTTTACCTTGTGGTGGTCGGGGTGTTGGAGCTCTGGGTAATGATGTGTCGTGTGCATTAAGGACGTGAGGACAGTGACTGCTGGGATTCAAATCCACTAGAGTGTACTTGACAGAGCTTGGAACCAAACGTAATCTTGTGGCGCGCTAAAACCAGCATCACTGGGCCACACCAGTTGGAGGGACATATGTTTAACATCTGGGAATGCTATGTTAGAAAGGATTCTTGTGCGACAATACGAGATTTTGTAATCCCACTACTGGTCTGACCCACATCAATGTTGCTATGGTCGTTATCGCCTATGTATAGATTAAATGTAGATGTACCTATGGATGTCAACAGTGGCGTCAAAGGTTGCTTACCCTTTTCGGGGGTCCGAGTTTTGGGCGCGATGTCTATGTAAAATGTGCCACACGGGTCGGCGCCGGATACATACATACAGACAACAAAAATAACCCTTGTCTGATATCTGGGCAGCCTGTAGTTGCAACAGGATAACGGGGCTCGATGAATTGACCTTGGAGATAGACAATCTCCCTTTGATGTTTGTTTTGTCGTCCCATACGGTATAACCCCAATCGGTGTGCGCGGTGGTCCATAAAACAAAAGCCCAGCCCCCGAGCAGTGAGTGGCGGTGTGGACTGTCACTCTCGACATAGCAAATGTAGGCGTCTGCCCACCCCAGTTTCTTAGGGTCGGGGCAATGCATGTAGTCGCACGGGTCTAACTGCACTGTGCTATCTTCCCCATCCCTTAGAGTAATGTTACCAATCCCTGTCTTGACCAGCCCCTCGACCCATGTGGTTCGCCCTCCTTTCCCCATGTACCTCTTAGATACCTCGATTTTGGCTAACATGCTGTATGCTGACCATGGATACATAACTTATAGGACTAGTCCTAACACAACTATCATGGCAAGTATGCAGAGGAACCATTCTATGATTGTCCAGGCTCTCCAGTAGCATTCACATTGCTCACGGTTGCGTTGTCGTCTCTCCAGGCGAGCCCTCATCACGAGGGGGAAATGTTCCATGGTGTGTGTGAATGTATTCTCTCGGTCGATTTCGTGACACGGACAGTCAGACTCCGCACACCGATAACACAAACGAGGAACCAGAGAGCATATGGAACCGCTCAGCTGGCACTCACTCGTGACAACTTGTGTGTAGTGTGTTTTGGTGTATGTAGTGCAAGTGCGGTGCTGGTGGTGACTAGGACACGTCACTTGTTGTCGTCTTCTGTTGGTGACTAGGACACGTCACTTGTTGTCGTCTGCTTCTGCTTCTACCGTTTCTCCTTTCCTGTGACTACGACCTTGCAGTGGCTGGCGTGGACCCACGTAGCTCTCTCGTGGATGCAGTCCGGGTGATGTTTTAATGTGGGTGCAGATGAGAGAGCTGTCCAGAATGACACCAAGATGTTGTGCTTGAGTTCTTGATAAGCCATGAAAACAGTAACATACGTGTCTCCTGTTCACCAAAACATACCCATCTGTTATGGAAAAAGAAAGTATTCCAAAACTATTCTAAAAGTAATCTGCCACCGGTACCGGCGGGCATTGTTGTTAGCTTCTGATGCGCAGAAGAAAAATCTGGCCCACCCTATTTTTTACAGGCCCACCCTAAAGTACATTTCTGCCTACGCTACTGCAGTATATGTACAATGATGTTTAGTTTGCTAGTTATGACGAAGATTACTTCATGAATGTGTACACATGGTTGCTAACGTTTTTTTGGTGGAAATGTGTCTTTTCACAGCAAAGTCACCCTTGTACTTGGACTTATTGGGAGAATCTAAAGGCAAGAACATCCCAAATATTCATGTAGGTCTTTATTGTAGGACCTTAGTGTTGCCGTCTGTGAGGAAAATACATGGGGCTCAGAGCCTCGTATTTTTTAAATCTTTTTTCCTTCTAATTTGTTATTCTTTTCAAAATAACACACTGTTATTTACTCACCAATAACACACAATTATCCTTGCTTTTATTTATTGGTTTAATTCCATTAATCTCGGGCTTTTTTGGTGTCCGTCAGGAACTGAATTTCAAAATAAAAATAACCGGAAACAGACGTAGGCATTTCGAGCGTTACCCAAGATCCTCAGCTATGCTGATTGGATGTGTTAGCCGCAATGCATGCTGGGATTTGATGTTTATATTATATGAAATCCGGAAAACATTTTAAAAGAATAAAAATAATACTTAATTCCGAGTGCTCTTGCTTTTCTCTTTGAAAGTCATCACATAACGGCATTGTAATACACGGTTCGGCTGCATTACATATTACAGATCTGCCGTAGTTCTTTATTTAGAGAGCCCTGATGAGAAGACTTTGGAAAAACTGAAGCCGAAACTGAATACTTGACGTGGATCATAAATATATAACAATTAAAAAACATCTTCAATTCTCTTCACACAATACGTCTCCTTGCGTATCAACAGTGCTTCGGCTGACTTTTACATTTGATCTAATCATAGATCAAAGATCATTGTCATTGGTGGATAGGAACTACAATTGTGGGGCTGACTAGACCAACCATGATGCTATGCTACCATGCTATGATTCTGCTGTAGAGGAAGGTAAACAGTAGTTTGGTCCAGTCCGGGCTAGCGGCGGACATCAGATTAATCATAAACATAGTAGTGTTCTGAAATACAACTTCAACTTACCAGAAATGAAGTGTGCCGCAGCAGATGTACACATATTGCACGGTGTCCTTGGGTTCCCACGGCTTGTGAGTGATGGCATCGACGCGCGCGCAAGCTCTCGCCCACTGGGCGCTCCGTCCTGGCTGTTTTTCGTGACTGGGGAACTTGAAGAAAGAAAACTTGGATTTTCCATCACTATCTGTCATCGAATGATGATTTCCACAAGTCCCAGCACTACACCACTTCACCATCTTCAAAGTATTGTATCCAACAAGTAAGTAACACGGCTAAAACCTCGGCCTGCTTGCACCTCGCGTAAAATGGCGGATACCGGAAGTACGGTGTTGCGGTCGGCCCAAAACCCGTATGTGTGTGTGAAAGAATCCAGACTAGATCTCTCTCCCCGGTCTGTGTGCGAGGGGGCGGGGCAGTTTACACACACGCAGCTGCTACATGCAGCAACACACACACGGAGGAGATGGCGGAGAGAAGCGCTCCAAGGTGTGGTTAAATGTTACCCGTCTCGAGGTGGACAAGGCTCCTTGCCAAGAGTGTTCAGCATGTGAGGGCGGGGTAACCACGAGCAGTGTGTCTAAACTTTATCAAAAGTGCTCCACTCCAGACGGAGGAAGCACCGGGTTCCACTGTCTTTCTAGCAGCTCTGTAGCCCCGTCCACGAGGAACGTTTCCACGTCAGGTGTTATGCTAGCAGCACCCACGGAGCTAACTACATTATACAAACATGGGTTAATGATTAGAGGAAACTGAGTTACTCTTTATGTTGTTAAAGTTTCAGCTATTCTGTTCACAGTTCTGTCATCAATTATTTAATACCATTTGTTAAAACATTGTTGTTTCTTTTGATGTGAAATATTATTTATTTAATTGAAATAAAAAGCAATGTTAATTTTGTTCACAATTTGTTTAGTTAATTTAATAATATATGTGTTTTTGAATCAAGTATTCATCTTTATTGTCTTCATTGTTAGTTTCCACATGCCTAAAGCAACCTCAAGCTACATCTAAAAAGTTGATGGCTAAATCAGAGCGTGAGAAATCGTGCAAGGCAGACAGTAATAGTCCGAATAGTCGATTAATCGTTTCATTAATCGAAAGATTAATCGATTATCAGATTAGTCGTTTGTTGCAGCCCTATTGTCGTTGTCCCATGTAAATAAAACGTGTTATTCAGCAACCCTTGCAATTTGGGATTTTATTTTTGGTTGGTAGACCTCGGTGATCTGGTCATTTCAAAGGTAGCTCACCAGCCAAAAAAGTGTGGGCACCCCTGGTGTAGATGATCAGACAGGAAGCAGGGGGCGGGTTTCAGACTCTGGACCTTCACACTCATGTACAGTAGGTGGCGGTATGCACCTTTAGAGTTCTTTGCAATCCTCAAAAACCGGAGGAGAAGAAGGAGAAAAGAAGAGGTGAGTGGATTAAACACCTGCAGAGGTTTCATTAAGTGTATTTACACCTCTTAGCTTACAGTTAATCACGAATCAGAAGTTATCTTATTAACACAACAGCTATAATCTTGGAAGAAAGAAACTCACAAAAAAACTTTAAATGTGCGACAAAAATATGTCTCAATCTATCTTTAAATAAAGGCTAACCGCTACAGTCTAACAGCTACAGGCTAAAAGCTAAAGTCTGAAAGCCAACGGCTATCGGCTAACAGCTACAGTCTGACAGCTACAGTCTAAAAGCTACAGTCTGAAAGCTAAAGTCTGAAAGCTAACGGCTATCGGCTAACAGCTACAATAATTCCAGTTCGGCTGGGGAGTAACAGTTGATTTGTAATGCTCAGCTGACTTATGTTAGTTATTTATTACACCAGTTGTCTTTAAGACGGTTTGAGTTGTTGTGTTGGTGCTCTTTGCCATAGATATGCTTTTAAATGTATGCTCTAACTAGCTTATTAGCATCGCCATTCACCACGACGTAGCATTTTTCCCATTGAAATGAATGGGGTTCTTCAGTTAGCTGCTAACGCTAAGCTAAGCGACGGTTTAGCTCATTAGATAAATAGATATACTTTATTTAAATAATGATTTATCTTAAACTGGGAAATGATTGTGTCCCAGCAGAAGTGTTTCAGGCATTACACGAGTTAAACATATTTAAAAGATGCAATAAGATAATCAGGGTTTCCCACACATAGACTATACTTGGGCGGGCCGCCCAGGTATATTAACGGCCGCCCAAGTATATTTCGCGACCCATTTAGTTTTTTTTTTTTATAATTTTTTAATAATTTTTTTTTTATAATTTTTTTTTTTTTATTCGTCCGTGACCACGACGCCATCTGCGATCGATTAACTTGTGGACAATGATCCCTCGCTCCCTTGCACTGATCTCGCCTCCTTTGGCCTGTTAAGTGGCCTGCCTCACACAGGGTGACTGGCTGTCCACATGATGTGGCCTGCCGACATGGCCACTGTCATACAGATCATAAATCAAAGCCCTTGATTGGTCTCTGTGTGTCATTCAAGCTCGGGATAAGCTCAGCTCAGGTGAGGTAAAGGACTCTCTGAGTGTTTAGATAGTTAACTTAGTCTAAGTTCTCAGTGGGTCTCAAACGGTTGTGGTCACCAGTTATGTAAAACACATATTAAGGTGAAAAAAGGTAAGATACACTTTTAAAACTTGTTGAGAGAAAACTAGTCTTTGCTGCTGCCTCAAAGAGGAGCAGGGGGAGAGGAGGGAGACAGGAGAGCTGGTTCAGGAGCACAGACACACTCACAACTATAAATGAACCAAAAATAAATTAATAAACAAGTTTCAGTGTTTTTTTCATATTGGAAATGGTATGTTGTTGTTGTTGATGGATGGTATGTTGTTGTTGTTGATGTATGGTATGTTATTGGTTATGGCCATGATTTTATGATTATTGAAATGTATACAGTTCTGTTTAATATAGGTGTTTCCATAGATCTAGTCTCTATATTTTCCCCACAAAATGCACCAGATTGATGAATTTAACTCCAAAATAAATCTCCACCGGGGGGGCATGCCCCTGGACCCCCATAGAGGATTTGAGGTCGACCCCACTAAAAATCACATGGATAGGTTCCTAAATACATTTATAAATACATTTATTTTTTTAAATAGTAACCCATTTCCATATGTTCATCTGTGGGTAGTAGATTTAAACTATAGGGCTATCATTATGGGCCCTGCCTGTTACCTGTTCGCTCTGCCATCGCGTGAAGGGTCTGCTAACAAGCGACCAACAGAAAGGTTAATGTTGTTGCACGTCACCTCACCCCCCCGCTACCACCACTACTGCTATTTCAGATATGTGGGAAACAGATCTGTGGGAAAACACTGGCAGTCACATCCTCTTCTTGTCTGTCACATCCTCTTCTTGTCTGTCACATCCTCTTCTTGTCTGTCAATCCTCTTCTTGTCTGTCACATCCTCTTCTTGTCTGTCACATAAATGGCGCAACTGAAGCGGTACTGCGCTAAAGGGAAATTATTTTGACCGAAGAGATTTAGGTTTTCCGGCTAACGGGAACTCTGACGTCGCCATTTTGTGTGCTTCGCGGTTCATATCGCTCAGATCCAGCTCTCCTGATCGGCCTTTATAGAGAGCACCGATCAAACTATTAAGAGTGAATATCGGCCGTAATGACCGGCGGGGCTCCCCCCCCCCTCCCTGTTGATAGGTCACTGTCTAGCACTGGCTTCGTAGTGCACTGATCGATTAGGCTAAGCTAACCTGTAGCTGCTCCCTCCACACTCACACAGCTTCATACAGACATTCATTTCATTCATTTCAAACCTTTATTTATACAGATAAAATCCCATTGAGATCATTGATCTCTTTTCCAAGGGAGACCTGCTCAAGTAGTTCCACATAAACATAAACAGAACAACAAAAGGACATCATCCAGCATCATTTACATAATTATCCACATAAACAGGTACCAATAGCTTCTGATTGAGTAGCATCCAACCGAGCTTTAAAAACATTTAGTGGCACCAGATTGTTCAGTTTCCATTTAATGTGCAGACTATTCCAAGACAGAGGAGCTGCGCATCTAACAGCTGCTTCCCTAAGACAGTCCTAGCAGTTGGCACATTTAATAAAACCACAGCATTCGATCTCAGGCAGTAGCCACTTACAATTCTCCGTGAGATCAGGGAGCAGATATAAGATGGAAGTTTCCCTAACATGGCTTTGTATATAACATGTACCAGTGACTGAGCCTCCGTGCAGTTAGTGAAAGCAGACCAGCCCTTGCATACAGGGTGCAGTGAAGGGTTAATGCTTTACAGTTTGTCACAAATCTCAGAGCGCTGTGATACGCAGCATCTAACTTGACCAGGCAATGGGCAGGTGCTCATATAGACCAGATCCCCAGAGTCCAGCACAGGTCAAAGGTCACAGAGCCTTTTCCTGGCCTCCAGGAGAAGCAGGACTTGTTCCTGTAGAGAAACCTAGCCTACCCTCAGTTTTTTAGCAGGTTATTGACATGAAGTTTAAAAGAGAGACAATCATCAAGCCAGATACCAAGGAATATTTGTAACAGGCAACAACTTCAAGTTTTGTTCCTTGCGTATTGTTACAATATCTAAAACAGGCTCTGGTGTCTTTTTGGCTTTTGAAAAGAGCATTACCTTGGTTTTATCCACATTTAAAAGAAGCTTTAGTTCAGAGAGCTGAGTCTGAATAGTGTTAAATAAAGCAGCTGTATCCGCCACACAGGAAACACACATTTAAAACGGTTTTGCCTGCAGTTTTTGTGCACAAGCATTCATCAAGGGTTCGGAAAGTGGCGCTGTCCTGAGAGTGGAGGTGTCCTGACATTAGCCTGCAGGCAGGCTCCATGGAGCCTGCAGGCAGGCTCCATGGAGCTGTCAGCTCCGGACTGCGCACAATGCGTACATGAAGCGCTACGTCATGAACGCAAGAAATCTACCCTCATTGGCTTGAATCTGATTAGAAACAATTACTTCCCACACAGTGATCCGTGCACAGAGAGCGGGTTGTTTGCAGGTGCAGAGGTTTTAACCGGAAAACTAATATGTGAGGATCAAAAGTACATCTGTACAACTTTTTTCTGTATTTGGATTTTAGTTACATGAACATGAAACGGAACACATGTTCTAGGGGGAGGCCCAAACCCTTCGTGCCATTTGGTCCGCGTGCATTTTTCAGGGCAATTTCTATTGGGCTGAAACCGGGTTGTTTGCAGGTGGAACCTTCGTGCGTCTTTGGGCTCAGGGCCATCTAAGCTAATCCTAATCATGCACTGTAACGGTATACGTACCCGTACCGAAATTATTGGGTGCGGGACACGTGTGTACCAAACGAATATAACGTTAAACGTAAAAAATTGAGAACGTGAAAAACGTTTTGGAAGTAAGCTCATGTGCGTGGCAGTGTTCGAGTAGCATGTTCCTGCAGCCCATGCTCCGGGCCG
Source organism: Chaenocephalus aceratus (assembly GCA_023974075.1). Classification (NCBI taxonomy): domain Eukaryota; kingdom Metazoa; phylum Chordata; class Actinopteri; order Perciformes; family Channichthyidae; genus Chaenocephalus; species Chaenocephalus aceratus. The sequence goes on along the minus strand of JAMFTG010000466.1, from coordinate 25,859 downwards.
GGCCAAGTCATTTCATTGGACGAGAGGCATACTATGAGAGCTGGTCACAGGGATGCGTTCAAATGTAACCAGTAATTTGAGGAACTGTCGAAATGGCAAACACAGATAAAGTTGAGCTCGAAAATGCTCCAGCATCATTGATGTCTCCGCAGGGCTCAACGCTAACTTTTAAAAGCTGATGCCAGGCTGGCTGAAAAACTGAAAATACGGTTTTCGTTTTTAGACACCTTATATTTTAAATAATGAAGATATTATCCAGTTATACATTACGCGGCTGGCAATACATCGAACTTGCACTTTTCTGAGCCACTTTTAAAACGACAAGCAATATATAATATAGTGAATATCACCGGTACCAAAAGAAAACGGACTGAAGTGCAAACCCAACTCCCGCTAGCGTGTAGCCTCCACCGCTCGCAGAGAGTTCAGACCGAGCCAGAGCTATTACCAACGCCAAGTATCCTCGTGTTGCCATGGTAGCAAAGCGCTACCTGGCTGTGCTGCCTCTGTCCCTAGAGAGGGTGTTCTCCACAGCAGGAGACATGCTAGTGCCAGCAGATCTGCCCTTTCTGCAGCCATGTGGACGAGTTCATCTTTCTTTAGACGACATGAAAACACAACGACAAGCAAGTCCTGATGCCAAGCTGCTGTCAGGAACAGTGCAGTTCAGATGCAGGTTATTTCAGTTCATCCACATGCTGCACCTCAATGTTCATTTCATTAGATTCTCTATTTATTTGAGTGAATATAGTGAATATTCAGTTTAATAATAAATTTTGTGTGTAATTGTTTCTGCGGTACCGAAAACGTACCAGACTGAACCGTGACCTAAAACCCGAGGTACGTACGGAACCAAAATGTTTGTGAACCGTTACACCCCTACCGTATACAGACCAGTGTGCGGAAAAGTACACGTCCCACCGTCCGGGGACGTGTTATTTACAATATCGGACAAGTCGATCTTTCAATCGACTTGTCCGGCGGACAAGTGACGTTTTTGGCCCGCGGACAAGTGACGTTTTTGGCCCCGATGTATTGACGTTATTGATACATTCAGTTTACAAAAGGCAGAAACTCATTCGCACATTGTACGTGTCCGCCATGGTTCGTTTAGAAATAAGTTTGGGTTCTGTGGATTCCTAAATGCATCTCGCCGCTTTCTGTGCAGTTAGACGGGGCGGGCTGGGGGGGGGGAAGTGCAGCCAGAGGCGGGTCGGGTCGGGGGAAAGAACAGCAAACACTCGGTTCAGAGCAGGAACACATAAAACAAGTGCCGGTAGGGATTAAGAAGAGCTTGAGAGGACAGGAGGACGAGAGAGCGCTCATCGCGAGATATATCTCTATCTCTCTCTCTCTTCTCTCTCTCTCTCTCTCTCTCTCTCTCTCTCTCTCCTCTCTCTCTCTCTCTCTCTCTCTCTCTCTCTCTCTCTCTCTCTCTCTCTCTCTCCACACACAGCAGATCCGCTGCCCGTTTAATGCTATCTCCTTTATAATAATAATATATTTTATTTATAAGCGCACTTTTCATTTGCGTAAACAAAACTCAAAGTCCTACAAAATTAAAAATTAAAAAGGGTGAAACAAAACAACAATTAAAACAACATAATAAAAGCTGTGACATTCATGCCCGCATGGCATAATGTGGGGGATTTAAAAATCTAGTTAAAGGCTATTCTAAAAAGATGCGTTTATAGGCCTTTTTTGAAAGCCTCCACAGTCTGTGGTGTCCTCAGCTGGTTTGGGAGGGCATTCCACAATCTCGAGCAGCGGAGCAGAAGGCTCGGTCTCCCATGGTCTTCAGTTTTGTCCTTGGTGGGATGAGGGTTTGCCTTTACTGAACGTAGGTTCCTCGTGGAGGTATGTGGGGTGAGCAATTCCTTGATGTAGGAGGGAGCATTTCCATATATGCACTGATGAGTGAAGAGGGTGATTTTGTAGTCAATCCTGAGTGAGACCGGGAGCCAGGGCAGTGCATGATTTGAGGATGGGTGTGGTGTGTTCGTACTTCCGCACTCATCAGGATCCTAGCAGCTGTGTTTTGGATGTATTGCAGCTTCTGGATGTTCTTGCTAGTAATCCCAAAGAGAAGTGCGTTACAGTAGTCCAGCCTGGAGGAGAAAGGCGTGGACAAGCTTTTCAGCATCTGGCAGACTGAGTGTGGGGCGGAGTATCGCAATATTTCTCAGGTGGTAGAAAGAAGTCTTGCATATTTGCTTGATGTGGGCCTCAAAGGTCAGGTGAGGTAGGATCCATTTTAACTCCCAGATTGGTAACCGTTGTTGAGAGTGGAATGTTCTGACCGGAGAAGGTGATGCTGGTGATGGCAGATGAACGGACCTGATGTGGAGTGCCAATAAGAATGGCTTCAGTCTTGGAGCTGTTTAGCTGGAGGAAGTTGTGCTTCATCCACACCATCTCCTCCAGGCATGTGGTTATTGTGGATGATGGCAGAGGTGCAGAGGGGGTTGGGTTTGCTGATGACACGACCAAGGGGTGATATGTATATGGTGAAAAGGGTGGGGCCAAGGACTGATCCTTGGGGGACACCGCAAGTCACAGAGTGAGTTCTTGATTTAGCCGGAGAAAAATGTATTTATGAAAACATTAAGTCAAATCTGTATTGATTTATGGAGTGAAGCAGCCTCCCTGTCTGTGTCCTCGCGCTGTCCTCACATCCCGGACCCCCAGACTAGGAGGAGCAGGGATGTCAGTATTGTTTATGAAGCAGGGTATAGAAAGTACATTATTGAGATGAAAATACTATGTATTCACTTTTACAAACAGTGAGCAGCTGGGCAGCTGCAGCTGTGTGAATAAATGCGTGCAAGCGTCTTTGAGTTGTGTAGAAAGCGCTAGGCCTATAGGCTATAAATATAATGTATCATTATCAGGCCTATGTGCTGGACATGTGTGGTGGGACTGTGTCTCCCAGCAGGCTGCAGTGTAGCATCAGAGGAGACTGGGCCAATCGTACATTCTCAAACTGCACCACTTAGAGCTAGGAAGTCTAGGAAGAGGGCTCTTGCATAGGTGTGCGTTTATCTAAATGTTTAGTGATGATGTGAACCAGAGCAGCAGCAGTACCACCCCCTTGCTTATAGGCAAATGGTATGGATCAAGTATGTCTTGTCCGTCACAATAGGTTTAGCTGAAGAGGTCATTCCTGTCACGGTTCTCATGGTGTCCCACACTTTTTTGGGGTCTTTGGCTTTAAAAGCATTTCCCAAAAGCTCTCTGTGTGTTTTGATTCCCTCAATTTGACTTTCAGTTCTCTCTCTGTCTGTTCAAGTGCTCCGTAGTCTTTGTTTTATGTCCTTAGTCACATATGATTTATTACTTTCTCTTCTGGTTCCCTTGGGTTTGGTCTTATCCACTGGTATCGTATTCACAACATTATGATCGAGGTCAGTATTGGTGTCTGTCTTTAGACACATAGGCTCCTTTATCATTAACAAAGCATTTGTGCAGGATAGTGTCTTTCCTGCTGTGATCCCTAACACACTGCTGGAACCCAGGTAACAGTCTCCAGGCGACATTGCTTCATGTCCCGAGCACTATTGCCGGTGCATCGGGGTGGCTGAGTTGCAGCTGGTGAACACGATGTCCTCTGCCGCTGGGAGGCACGTAAACAACAAACTGTAAAATACACCCGAATTCTCGAGGCAGATAAAAGGGTCTTGACGTCATGCCGAGAATTTCTACGTTGGGATTGCAGGTTTTACATTTTACTGAGTATGATCGGCACCACAGATCATTAATATACACACAAATACCGCCTCCTCTGGTTTTCCCGAGTTCGCATCCCTGTCTGCTCGAACAAGGGCGAGTCCGGGTCCTTCAGAGAGAGATTCAGGCATCGTAGATTGGAGCCAACTTTCCGTGAAACATAATCAAGAGGCCTCGAGAAATTCATGACAGGACCTTGTGTGTCCTTAGTGTGTCCACGTTGTTGCTCAATGAGCGCAGGTTTGTGAGAATGATGGATGGAAGTGGTGGCCGGCTGAATCTCCGCCGTATTCTGAACGCCTCCCCTCCTTCCTCGTCTCTTTTTCCTGGAGTTTCTAAGCGGCTCCCGAGGGATTTCATCCAATAACGAAGAGCACAGATGGCTTGGTGTATTCAACTTTGTGGAAAGTTCACTCAGGCGTGTCTTGGAAAGTTGAATGGCCAGACATGGTCTGCAGAAGGCCAATGTAATCCACAGGATCAAAAGCATGGTCTCTCAAAATGACGTTTCATACAGACATGACAAAGTTTAGACAAAACACGAGGAACGGAGCACTTATGCCCCTTTCACACCAGCGCCTTTTCAGCTCCGGCTTGGAGCTAGAGCCTGAAAATCGCCGGGTTTTCCAGTTCACACCGCAGCGGCGCCGGCTCTTAGCTCCGGAATCCGTTTCATTTCCAGCTCCAAAAAATTGGCGGTCCAGAGGCAAGAGCTTTGGAGATAAGAGGCGACGTCGCTTACGTCTCTCTCGTCGAGGCGTGCAGGAAACTAAACCCACCTCCCATGGGTCGACTGTCAGCCTGCCTACAAGCAGTAGTGCCTATAAACACACTTTATAAAGTCAGGCAGCACTCACCAGGCTTCGTGTGATTCTGTTTATTTGTGCCTTACTTTGACCATCCGTTCACTGTTATCGATCATTGTGGAGAGAGTTGTTGTATTGTGTTGTTTTGTATTATTGCAGCTATCGGATGCAAGTAGTCAGTTTAGCTTCGGTTGCTATGCCAACATCACCCGTTTTATACCAGAGAAACTTTCATAACAGCGTTGTGATGCCAAACAGCGTCAATTCAGACTGACACACATTCACTTTAAGGGGAACTGGGGATATGCATCAGCTGCTTGTGTGAGTCGGACAGTGAATACTTTGGAGCGGCCGCTGCAGTGTGAGCTAACCGGGAGCTAACGGGAGAATAAACCCCGTGGAAGAGCAGCCAGCACTGCAGCGGTCGGTAAATGCTGCAGAAACACATTAATAAACAATGAACCACGGCACTCTGGAGCAAAGTATGAGGTTGGAGAAGTCGTTATTCAATTTATTCTGGCTTCGTGTGATTAAAAGCAACACGATCATCGACCCGACGCTGTTGTTGTTGTTGTGAGCGCTGTAATGGCTGCCGTTGGGGATCAAATCAGCGATGTAAACGGTGACGCCATGACGCAGCAGGGGCAGCTCTGGGGCGCCAGTGGGCCGTGTGAACAGAGGAAAACGGAAAGGGAAACGGAGCTGAACCAGAAAAGCTCCCGCTCGGAGCTAGAGAGGGAAAAGCGCTGGTGTGAAAGCCGCAAGAGAGGGTGAAGTTCATGTGGAGAGGAGGCTAGTCTGTCTGCACTCTGTTTAGCTAATCAATATAGTACATGTGAGGTAAAGTGTGTCGCCAATGTAACCGGTTAGAACTGGAAGTTGCGATGAGGTCTTAAAATGTATGGAAAGGGTCTTAAAGGTCTTCAAAGGTATTAAATCTGACTTCAGGATTCCTGCATAGACCCTGATATTGCACTATTCATATAAATAAGGTAAACGGAGACGCCAGCAACAGCCATAAAATGGCTCCTACAAAGAGTGTGGGAAAACTTTTCTTAAAGTCTTCACCTTAAAGTCCATGAGCGAGTTTCACTGTTCATTATTATGCTTCATGTATCTGGAACATATTTACGATGTTTTCAGTTTGATTCTATTCTCTTGTTGAAATGATCAGACTACCACAAATAAAATGGCCTTAGAAACAGACCGCCTGCCCTCCTACAAAACACGACCAAAGAGGTCGATTGTTAAGCCCCTTAGATTACGACCCATAGCCACGTTTTAAAGTGTGGTCGTGTGAGAAACAACATGCTCCCGTTTATTCACAAATAACCCTCTCTGGAAAATCTACATTGTGGAAGAGTTTGGCATTAAAACGCTTTTTGATTAGATTTCTGGAGAGAAGTGTATATTGTACTCTTAGAATCCACGTCCAGTGGATGTGTAGGATCTACAGTGTGATAGATATCACGAAGATGATCTGAGGTCTCGCCAGGATAACGTGTGTTGCAGCTTCCATGTAAAGTTAGCGTGGGTGAAAACAGTTTTTTCCGGTCTCGAAGTTTTCACAATAAGACCGGATTATATTCCCTCACTGTCAAATGAGTACACGGTGATATCTGCATTACTCGTGCACTCACACACATCAGTGTATCCTTGTTCATTACACAACACTGATTGGTTTAAATGGTGTGCAATGCTTTTGTGTTTTTAACCTTCGATTCAGAGAAACAAATAGGAGGTTTGACACTACAGTTTCCGAAGGCACTACACTACCCAGAATCCCCAGCTATCGATTGGGACTACAACATCCGCCTTGCTTTACAAACCCCGTGATTAGTCATCAAGCCCTGTGATTGGATGTTGGAGTGGCAGTGCGGCAAGGTTACGCTGAGCTCAACAGCTCTTTGAAATGGAATGGAGCCACGGCAGGCTTTCCAAACTGGAATGGGACAGCACGTGTTGCAAATATGGCAGAATCCATCGATCATCTTAAGATAAGATACTTTATTGATCCCAAGCTGGGAAATGTTTTTGTTACAGCAGCATGCTACTTTGTTCTACTCCACTTCGATTCAGAGGTTCACCTGGTGTCTTCAAATGAAAGAGTCAGCGCTGATGATCATAAAGCGCTGCTGGCAGAGTCTCTAATTTGCATGTGAACTTTTCAACTCGTTCTGCAGAGGGATGTGAACGAGAGGAGAGTTAGAGAGGGAATGAAGAGTTTGCATCTGTTGACTATCTTTATAACTTCACATCCTCGAATCCCAACTGATCGTTTGCTAGCTAAAAAAGCTCAAGTTTGCTTTCAACAAAGTAGATATATTTTATAGTAAGGACAATTTGGAGGAATTGAAAGACTTATATGGGTGTGTGAGGTTGGCAGTGACGGATAAAAGAAGAAGGCAGGTATGTGAAGAAGGACACTTGCAGCAGTCCATAGTGGGGAGCATCTCAGTGATATCCAGAGGCAGCAAACACAGCAGTTGCTAGCAGAGAATGAAAGGTGAAGGAGAAGAGACAGGATAATAGGTCAGCTCCTGGATGTGGAATTAGTGAGAGTGAGTAATGACGAGGAAACATGAGAAGGAAAGAGATAGTGGCAATAGTGTACGTTGACATTGAAAGGCGTATGACTCTGTTGGAGGAGGGCGATAATGAGGAGGGCTACTGATCACATGGAGGAGGGGCTACTGATCACATGGAGGAGGGGCTACTGATCACATGGAGGAGGGGCTACTGATCACATGGAGGAGGGTACTGATCACATGGAGGAGGGCTACTGACCACATGGAGGAGGGCTACTGATCACATGGAGGAGGGGGCTACTGATCACATGGAGGAGGGGGCTACTGATCACATGGAGGAGGGGCTACTGATCACATGGAGGAGGGGCTACTGATCACATGGAGGAGGGGCTACTGATCACATGGAGGAGGGGCTACTGACCAATGGAGGAGGGGCTACTGATCACATGGAGGAGGGGCTACTGATCACATGGAGGAGAATGGGTATGGAGGGAGAATGATCAATGGGGTAAGGGCCTTTGAACAGACGGGACGTTTAGAGGAAAGGTTGGAGCAGATGTTTCCAGTTATTTAGAAATAGAAAACGGTATCCCCCGAGGGAGTGCAGTCAGTCCAATATTATTAACATCATGATTAACGACATGTTGACATGCTGAGACTCATGCATCCAATGGGCTCTACACGCAGAGGATGGGGCTCTGTGGATGAGGGGAAGACGTGCCCCATACGTAATGGAGAAGCTAGAGCGACTAAAGAAGTGGAGAGGTGGTCATATAACTGGATTCAAAATGTCAGAGAGCAAGTCATGCTACATGGTATCTACAAACAAACGCAAGACTGATGGCCAACAGCCAACACTCTATGATCGTCCAATGACAAAGCTGAATGAGTTCAAATACCTAGGACTGTGGTCTGATAGCAAAACACACATGGGACATGCATATTAATCAAGTGGAGACACAATGCTAAAAGTATTAAATGTATTGCGAGCTGTAGCTGGATGCAGCTGGGGCGCAGACAAACAAGCATTAGTAGACATGTACAGATCCATGATGAGGTCCACAACAGACTGTGGTTGCATAGCGTTTGGAGCAGCAGCAAAACATCACTTACAAACTGATAGACTGCAATATAAAGCCTTGAGGTGTGTATTGGAGCGATAAGTCAACTGTTAGCTTATCGCGACAGGCCTCTGCACACAATGAAACAGTGGAGACAAACATGTGCTTGGCTTTCATTAGTGAATGAAACTGAGAGCCCTTTATAGTCTGTGTCCAATATTGTGTATTTGTATATATTGTATATCCTGTATATATGCTAAGGTCCCGCTGCTTACACCATAGCAGTCATTTAGTGCGCATATGTGTAATTAAATATCAAAATCTCACTCCAGCCAGGGACCCACAGCTAGCAACCCTGGTTAGCTTCAGAGCTAGCAGTCTGTGTTGTAAACAAAGACGGGACGAGCTGGAAATGAAACAAACGATACTTAGAAACTGGTTAAAAGTTTCTGATGGAAGGAAACGACCTCTTCTCTCTTTGAATGTGGTTTATACCTTTCAGGTAACAGCAACAGTTAAAGCCTGACAATGAACCGTTTGGCTGCACCCGCACTGCGAGGGGGGCCAAGTTCCCATCAGCAGAAACACGTGGGTTTGCTATCCTGGCTCCAAGATGGTGGAACGAGCTCCCATTGACATCAGGACAGCAGAAAGCTCACACACCTTCCAGACTGAAAACTCATCTCTCTGGACTCCACCTCCAGCCATAGAACTACGAACAAAGCACGTATATACTAACAAAGGAATGCATATGTTTAATAAGATGAGAGAAGAGTTACACATCATGTGAAACTAAAACTGGTATATTTAAGCAATAGCTCACGACAGGCCGTGGTATATGCTCATTATATCACAGCTAAGGGGCGTGGTTCGGCCCGACGCGAAGCGGAGGGTCGACAACCCCCTTAGCTGTGATATAATGAGCATATATCACGGCCTGAAGTGAGCTATTGCTTTTATAAAACGGTTACCAAGTGGGGCAATATGAAAAAAAAATACACACTCTAATTTAAATAGTTTTTCTTAGTAAATAATTATGTTCAAAATAAAATAGTCCCTCCGTTGCCTTCTGAGCGAAAATATAGTGCGAGGTGGTTGCTATGCAACAACACTAACAGCTAGCGAACATATTAGACAGAGAGCGTTGATCCATTATTTGGCTATTTATTTACATTCATTTGTATGTTGCCGTTTATTGTGCACCCACTGGAAACCTGTCCAGCATCAGCAGCATGGCTTACGAGGTCACTTGTTAAGGTTGTCCTAGGCTGTTGCTTGGCTTGGTGAGAATATTGCTCCACTTTCTCCGGTCCCCGAGATTCGGCTTCCAGCAGCTCTGGAGAGAGCTTTCGCACCTGTGGCCACTAACGGTCATAATTTCTCTGCTTTGTTTCAAGACCCGCATCAGAAAGCTTTTGAATGGTGGTCCTTCTCCAGTTGGTCTACCTGCTCTTCACGTAGCTCTGCATGTTGTCGTTTAGGTTCTGGAGATAGGCACTGCTCAATCCACTCTTCCATAGTAAGACCTCCCCGGAGGTCGAAGTTAATCTTAAATGTTTCCATCTTATGCTTTGTAAGTTTGTTCCGTAACAGAAGAAATGTAAATATATTTAGAAAACTGACAAGTCAAATCAAGCAATCTAATTGGCCGATAGTGTTTTTTGCGGACCTCTTTGATTACAGATTTGAAAACATCGTTGCTTGCTTTAAAAGTAGCACAATTCATAATGTCAAACCTTGGAAAGTATCTAGATATCCCTGCTCTAATGCCAAAGGAACTGCACACTGAATATGTTTTGCCGTTTGATATCTATGTCTGGACCGCTGCGTAAAAAGGAGGGTTTCTGCCCCGTTACTTCTCCGCTGCTTTCTTGTTCAAGCAGTTTGCTTTTCAGCCCAACGGTATACTGTTTTACTCAGACGCGGAGGGATACTGACTTGTTGTGAAAAGTAATTTACAATTATACCCGTGGTATTCGCTCAGTATATCACGGCTAAGAACCAATCAGATTGCTTGATTTGACTTGTCCGTTTTATAACTACATATATATAATCAATGAGTGAATGTGTCTTTCAGACGCCCCTTGATTACATGATGGTTATTAAGTCACCTCAATATATTTCTGTTTTCTTTCTGCTGATTCTCTGTCATTGAGGTGAGAGTTATCACGATGCGGGGAGAAACGGGACCAGTTCAAACAGGGAGACCTGGCAATATTGTACAAGTAGTTCATAATAATAAAAGACATTAAGAAAAAGCAACACAATCTACCTGCATTGCATTACTCTAAACGTGTAATAACGTGCTTTAACCAGTAGGTGGTTTGGGTTAAAAAGCTGTCAAGTTTACTGTGTTAACAAAATAAAATATACTGCTGTTTCTGGTTTAGTTTACGACGGATATATTTAGCTATTGTTTTGATATTTGTAACACAAAAGCGATGGAAAAACCCCACAGCGACACAGAAAAGATGGTCTTAACATGACCCAGCGGTCTATAGTTAATAAAAAACAATAATGTGAAAACAAAATATTACTAACTTTATTGTGAAATTCAAACTGAACGGTAAAAGAATAGTCTCCGGTCTATAGAGAGGCGAAGTCCCTCCCCTTCCGGGAGCCTCCATGGGACCCCGGAAGCGGAAAATTATACATTGAAGTCAATGGAGAGAGAAAAGTTATCTTTTGATCCCGTTTGAATTGTGCCACGAATGACACATATGATGTTTGTCAATTTAAAAGAACATTTTGCAAGTCAAAAAAATAAAGATGTGTCGTAAAACTGTGAAGTTACACATTTCTTTGTGTGAAACCGCTCAGTGAACTACAGGTCTCTGGTCTCGCACAATACGCGTCACCATCACAAAGACGGCCGTCACGTTGGCACATTTCACCTGTTTCTTTCAGAATGAGAATAAAAGTATAAAACGAGGTGAACATCACTACAAGTCTGGGCACGTTGAGAGCTGAACATACACGGAAGGGGAGTTAGTCGGTTCTGTAAGAGCAGCGGGACCGGCTTTACAAGGTTTCGGTGAGTAATATGAGTGCAATGTGTAACGTTAATGTCAGCTAGCTAACATTAGCTAACAAGGTACACTAACGTGTTTTGTTTCAGTAACTAGTTTTCTCCTTAAGAACTTCGTGGTCTCTGTGTATGCTGTGGATAACATTAGTGTTCACAAATAATAATAATTAATTCCTTACATTTATTATAGCGCTTTTCCAGTGCTCAAAGCGCTTCACAAATACACATTACACATATTTTTATACATGCAATGGTCACTGTGGACAATACCCACAGGAGCAAGTTCAGGTGAAGTGTCTTGCCCAAGGACACAACGGCCTGACGCAGTGGCTGCAGGAGCGGGTTTCGAACTGGAGTTCCCCAGCACCCCCCTTGATCAGATGATCAGATGCACAGACTCCGGTGTTTTGTTTTAGTTGCTCTTCAGATTGAAGCTGCCAGTTTCATATCGACTATACTGTATGTGTGATCTCCTTTTACATCTCGTTGTCATTTGAGTTTATTTGCTGTGTGTAGATTCAAGGGTTTTGCTTATCTTGTCAATTTGTTTGGTTATCCAGGCACAGCTGTGTGTGACTCCCTCGGGTACACTGGTATGTGTTGTCCTAATGTAGAAAGCGTTGATTTAATTAATAAACTACACACTGAGTCTAGATCCTGACCAAATCCTTTTTTTTGTTGATCAAATGTTTTTCAAAAATGTATTCATACACATTTAGAAAAATACAATGTGCAATCACAACCAGTACACAAAAAACAATCAGACAAGAGGACAAAACTATGGAAAAATAACCCCTCCCACCCCCAGATCCGGACCATCCTTGTATTATTGCTCATTCAATCTATTATAGCATGCTAACAAATGGTACTCACTTTATTTGTACAGATCTGCATGGGAGACGATGGCGCGATGCAGAGCCCTGTCTGTGATTGTGCACGGGGGATGTACAAATGCAGCCACGCTGCAGCATTGCCAATATGTGCCATGTGGCAGATCAGCTCCACAGATGTTGAGTGCCAGTGGAGGAAGCCTGGCACTTCCAAAGTAGTCCGGCCGGTGTCTCAACTTTACCAACAGCGAGAGGAGACATACAACCCACTGGCCAGAGACATCGCCACTGAGGATGTAGACTGGTTCAGGTCTGCACTGAGGGGCGCACAGTGTGGCATGGCATGGCTTTTATCACCTGAGCCAGAGCCGCAGCCTCATCATCAGGCCATTGTCACCGTGCCGGAGCTGGTGAAGGGGCATGGGGGTCGGGGGCTTGAGGCAATTCTTGCCTCAATGCGACTGAGCAGAGACCAGCAAGCTGCCATCCAGACAGCCACCGTAGGACAGCGGACACATCCTCAGTGGCAGTTACACAGACCGGGCAGGTTGACAGCCAGCAAGTTTGGTGCTGTGCTGCGGTCGGGACTTTCATCCACTCCATGCGCGTCCCTCATGAAGAGGGTGCTTGAGGGGTACAACTTGGACGGAGTCATGGCTGTCAACTGGGGGGTTGTAAAAGAGGCCGAAGGGGTGAAGGCTTTTGTGCAGGCCTATCGGGTGACAGTCTTCGAGTCTGGTCTCTTTGTGAGTGAGTCGGTGTTTTGGGAGCATCACCCGATGGATTTGTGCAGCCATCTGCCCTGCTGGAGGTGAAGTATCCACACAGCCAGAGGAACATGACCATCGCGGAGGCAGTCCATTTACCATCCTTCCGTCTCCGTGAGGAGGGTGGGTCTTATGTTCTCAAGGAGAATCACCCACACTGGCACCAGGTCCAAGGGCAGCTGCACATCACAGACCGGAGTCTCTGCTACTTTGTTGTGTGGACCACGAAGGAGGCGATCATCATCCCCATCCCCAAAGACCCTGCATGGCATGGAAATCTCCTCCTCCTGGAGAACTTCTACACCCAGCATATGCTCCCTGTGTTGGCCAGTAGAGAGGAGGACATTTAAATAAACATACTCTTAACACCCTCAGACTCTGCGTTGTGTTCCGTATGTGTGATGGGTGTTATGCAGAGGGGAGGAAAACAGGACACAGCAGATTGGGATTGTGCTGGAGACGCTGAGCAGTTATTTGGTCACAAATCTGGGTGTCAAAATCGACAGTGCTTTTAAATTAGATAAACAGATCAACTCTGTGGTTAAATCCAGTTTTTATCACTTGAGGCTCCTGTCCAAAATCAAACCGGTTTTATCCTTTTTAAACTTTGAGCGTGTAATTCATGCCTTTGTTTCAACTCGTTTAGATTATTGTAATGCACTTTATGCCGGCCTAAATAAGACTTTGTTGGCCCGCCTGCAGCTTGTACAAAACGCTGCGGCGCGGCTGCTCACAGGAACCCGCAACTTTGACCACATCACACCAGTTCTGGCTTCGCTCCACTGGCTTCCTGTCCATTTTAGAGTCCATTTTAAGATTTTATTGTTTGTTTTTAAATCTCTTAATGGGCTGGCCCCAGAGTACATCTCCGACCTCTTACAGGTGTACACCCCCTCAAGGGCTTTGAGGTCGGCTGATCAGCTGCTGCTTGTAGTCCCAAAAACAAAGAAAAAGACCAGGGGAGACTGAGCGTTCTCATCGGTAGCCCCCAGGCTCTGGAACGACCTGCCCCCTCGTGTTAAATTGTCGCCCACTCTTGAAGCTTTTAAGTCCCGCCTAAAAACCCACCTATTTTCCCTCGCTTACCAGTCAGTCTGAGCTGAGCTATGTCATACCTATTTGTATGCTTTCACTGTCTGTCCATAGCCTTTATGTGCTTTTTTTATCTATTCGTGTAATATTATATTTTATTATAATGTTATGTTCATTGTGAAGCACTTTGGCAAACCCTCTGTTTTTAAACTGTGCTATATAAATAAAGTGGATTGGATTGGATTTAATTGTTGCATGTAATTATTAGTATACTGCGTGCTTCTTAGTTATTCCATCTTTTGCTGTAACATGGATCTGTATGTAACTCTATATTTAAATCTCTACGGACTGATTTCAGTGGGATGGCAAGTTCCTATCTTTAAACATTTATTAGTTTTTTCTCAGAACAGATTTGATTTTCTGAAGTTAATTTAACTTTGCGACCATGTAAGGTCATTATTAAAAAGGTACAATCAATTTGTTTAGGGTTGACTAAAATAATGAAAAACATTCATTTGGATGATTTACTGACAGAATAAGAAACTCAATGATGCTCTACTCACCTGTTCCTTTTTATAAAGTGAAACAGTTGAAACGATAGATTTTAGTCAACTTAAAAACAACCTTCTCCAAAAGCTATCAAGGAATATACCGAATACTTGTTTTAGAACTTTATTACATATTTGTATATAGTTTGAATGATCCATAGTTGACAGAAGCTTGTGTTTACACTGACCTCATATTAATGTCTTTGTAACTTCAGTAAACCACTCCCTCACTCATTTCTTTCATTCATCACGGTTCAGTAAACTAAGTGACACATGAACCAGTTTGAAAACAGCTAAGCTCCCTTTCTCTTTTGTCCATACACTTGGCCCTTTCTCTTTTCCATGTGAAAAAGGGCAGCTGCATATTCTGCTTTTCTCATCTGGCTCCCTGTCTGCTCGTCTACAATGAGAAAATGATATGCTACATGGATGTCGGTGCAGTCCACGATCATTGTGCAGTTGAAGGCAGAATTAATGTATTATTGACTCCGAATGAAGCACAACTTCATGTCATACAATACATTGACTTTATTTGTAATTGTGTAAAAACATATGAGCATTGGTTAGCAAGCAGGACCTGCAGGAACAGAGCACGGTGATGGATGGAGCTGGGAAGAGAGAAGAATAAAGAAGACAGATCAACTTTATTATCGGATATTAAAAATTCAATTTCAAAACAAGTTGCCGCTCCTAGTTTTCTAGTGTGTAAAGATGATTTCACTTGACCTATGCAAACTATCACACTCAATACATGTGTGTCTCTGGGGGGTGCATTGTGCCTTTGATGTATATAAATAATATACCATAACCAAATACTATTACGTACAGTGGAAGTCAGGTTGCCAGAGCAGGTCAGTGTGCATGTTCCTCAACGTCTCAGCAGTTACAGGTGAGGGAAAGGAAATAAAAGAGAAAGGTCAGTAACAACACTTTGAATAATTATCTCTTCTAATAATGTTCTCTCAGTAATCACTCAACTACTGTCTTTCCAACACACAGATTGACCCTCACTGTCATCACGATGAAACACGTCCAGAAGAATGTCATGCAAAGCTGCCTGCCTGCCTTCGACTCTCCCCGACTGCTTCCTTAGCACCTGGTGGAGGGGGCGATATGCTACTCTTCAAATGTTTCACGAAATACTTACCATCATGACTACTCTTACTGTTTAACATGTTGGTTTACTTCAGGCTACTAAAAATGACACGGCTAAGTAATGTAATGCTAACTAACGTGCTCGCTACTAGCTAGGTAGCTAACTTGACTATGTTCCATGCACAACATGTGTATTACCCGATAGGTTTGGTCCAACGACTCCTGGTCCTTTCATCAGACGGGAATCGATAGAACGAGCAAGTGGTATGATCACAACCTGGTACAAAGCACACAGGCATCTTGTAAAAGTGAATTTATTTTTAGCAATCTCTTATTTATTGGAGGGAATAAATCAGTTATGAGATCTTCTTCACTTTAATTACGAGTCGCAACCACTTGGAGCATTATCGCCTGTGACATCACATACGCGACCCAGAATGGGAATTGGGATTTGTAGTCGCGTATTTTTCAGTCTTATATTTCAACAGTTTTACGACAAAATGTGACTTTTTTGACATGGAACTTATTGTTTAAGATTGACAAACATCATATGTGTAGTTCATGGCACAATTCAAACGGGATCAAAAGATACGTTTTCTCTCTCCATTGAATTCAATGTAAATGTTTCGCTTCCGGGGTCCCATGGGCCGGAAGTAGATGGTCGTGACTTCGCCTCTCTATAAGGGCAAAGAGGCGGAGCCGAGGCGCGACCTGCTGCCTCCGAACTGGAAGCTAAGCTAACATGAAATACATGCATACCAAGTTACTGCTAACAGTGTAGTTCCCCTATATAAACGTTACATTCATAATCAAATGAGACAATCTGCAAGAGAATTAGCTATATTTTGTTATTCTTAATGCTTGTCATTCACACGTTGAGAAAAGACGGACTCCACCGCCCGGAGCTAAACGAGCCGCAGTGGGCTAGCTCCGGGACGCCGGCTGGAGCTAGCCCCCTGCGGCTCCGTTAGCTCCGACGGCCACCACTGGGATAATTGGGTCCCCTATTAACATTTGCTCCCGTTTAGCATTATGGGCGTCATAGCCATAGACTATAAAAGTCTTACCCAAGGCTGAATCATAAACTAAAATGTATATGTATTAGGGTTGTCAGTCGATTAAAATATGTAATCGCGATTAATCGCACATTTTTGATCTGTTCCAAATGTTCCTTAGAGGAATATTTTTCAAGTTTTTAATACTCTTATCAACATATGAGTGGACAAATATGCTTTATGCTAATGTTTATTATCATTTAAACAATGACACATATTCTCATGAATATTAAACACAACAACCTCTGTATGCATAAAGAGTTACGTCCTTAGCTGGTTAATAAGTAACAAGCTAAGCTACCAAGCACACAAACACCTGCGAACGGGGTTAACATGTATAATATTATCATGTTAGTCTTCTTGGAAGTTCTGTTAGTACATTCAAGCGCACAGCACGACATTTTAATTGTCTGGTATTTGTAACAATATTCCCTAAAAGGCACAATAACCACGAACCGGCTAAAGCTAAAGGGTCGTGTGTGTGATGGAGTGTTGGAGCTATGTACAACTCAAGGCATATGCTCGAACGGGAGCTGCCTGGACGCTGCAATCATGTTGTGCGCACTATCCGTGCTGACTTCTCGTACAATGTCCCACTGTCTGCTTCCTGCATAAAGTCAAGTGCTCGGCGCAGTTGTGGTGAAATGTCGCTCCTCTGTTTTCATTTAAACAGCTCCTTATATCTGTTAGCGCAGCTAGCTAGCACCAGATGCTAACCTCTCTCTCTCTATATATATATTATATATATATGTGGACACAGGAGGAAGAGCATACAGATTCTACCAGACGGCCAGCCCAGACGACGCTCATACTACAACTATTGACAGTGTACTTAAACCTTGGTATGGCAATAAAAAGCGCACTGTCGGCAGACGGACAGAAAACGAAACCCAAAGGAACAGTGAACATTATGCCTGTCAATTCTGACGTTACGTCAACAGATGGCGCTGTTGGGATGGGATCTGTAATGGAAAAAAGGATTACCCAACACAAGAGCCGCGTTCACACTGCGGTACTTTTCCCACAAAAGGTTCATGCGAACTTAGTTCATGATCGCGTTCACACCAAAAAGAGCCGGTACTAAAAGTAGTTCATGCGAACCTTTTAATCCCCTCGAAAGTCCCTGCGAGAGAGCAGGGACTTTCGAGCGGCTCTTTTTTGAGAAAAGAGCTATATTCCTGATTGGCTGGGCGGATTGCAAACCACGCCCCGTAAAACTCCCAAAAAGTTTTGTGAAGCCGCCATTTTATTATCCTCGCATTAGCATTATTAGCATTAGCATTAGCCCAGCGCAGAAACGCAGAGAGACTAACTTATGGCAACACAAAATAAAACATGGGAGCGGTGGAGATGAGGAGGTGTCGGCGTTCTGGCGATTTACTCGGAAGGCTTCAGTAGAAGCTGCTGGGAGTCCCAGCAGCTTCTACTGAAGCCTTCCCCAACTCCGGGGACTTCCGGCCGGGGACTTTGGGCAGCAGTATACGCCGTGAAGTGGTTGGCGGCCTGCCAGTAAACCCAAAGCAGAAGAAGAAGTGACGTCAGCGGCTTCATTTGCCTAATCCACCCCCAGGGACTTTTTCTAGTGTGAACGCGATCTGTACTTAGTTCATGCGAACTAAAGAGTTCGCATGAACCTTTGTGGGAAAAGTACCGCAGTGTGAACGTGGCTAAGGCCAATAGATGGGAATTGTTTATTGTAAACTGTGAAAAAAACTAAATATGCTTAATTGCGGCTCCTACACAAATTCAAATTCAAAGGGGCTTTATTGGCATGAAAGTTAAATTAAACAATGTTGCCAAAGCATCACAATACAAAAATAATTAACAACACTCCTACACTCTGAAACCCACTATGGTTTTTCTCCTGAGTGAACACGAAGATGTCTTTTGAGATTACTTGGTTGAGTGAAGGTTTTCCCACACTCTTCACACCAGTAAGGTTTTTCTCCAGTGTGAATACGGTGATGTGTTTCTAGACCACCTGATGTAGCGAACGTTTTCCCACACTCTTCACACCAGTACGGCTTTTCTCCAGTGTGAATATGGTGATGTGACTTGAGATGATCTGATCTTCTGAACGTTTTCCCACACTCCTCACAGCTGTACGGTTTTTCTCCAGTATGAATACGGTGATGTAATTTGAGATGACTTGATCTAGTGAAAGTTGTCCCACACTCTTCACAGCTGTAAGGTTTTTCTCCAGTATGAATACGGTGATGTGATTTGAGATGACTTGATGAAGTGAAAGTTTTCCCACACTCTTCACAGCTGTAAGGTTTTTCTCCAGTATGAATACGGTGATGTGATTTGAGATGACTTGATGTATTGAAAGTTGTCCCACACTCTTCACAGCTGTACGGTTTTTCTGCTGTGTGAATACGCAGGTGGCTCTTTAAATTTCCAGATGTTGTAAAGGATTTGTCACATTCCTGACAGCTGTGACGTCTCTCTCTTCCTTTCGGTTTCTAGAACAGACGGACAGAGAAAGAGAGAAAGTCAATCTAAAAAGCATAAATACACAAGTTAACACAATAAAAACTCACTTAATATAAACCTTGAGTTAACAAAATACTACTTATCAACTGTTTGTCTTCATTATATTTGATACAGTAATACAGCAATATTCTAACCAAAGTATATACCAGAGGTGGGGGACTCGAGTCACATGACTTGACTCGAGTCACATGACTTGCCTATTTTTTGACTTGAGACTTGTTTGACTAACATTGATAAAAGACTCGACTTGACTTGGTATTCATGACCTGAGACTTAGGCTTGAGACAGATGACTCGAAAGGACTTTAAGTGTGGAGCGCCCAGGAGACAGCCGTTTCATTGCAGACCGTTATGTTTATGTGGGGAAATACATACATTATTTGAGATATATTTCAAACTCGGACTTCATTTTAGGGACATTTCGGCCAGGGGTGTAGAGTTATTTGTTCAAGCACCGGATCGGCAAAACAGGAGAGTCTGTGAACCAGTCTGCCTTGACCTATGTATTCATGTCTGACTCTCACAGTATCTGCTGCTTCATAGAAGAAACCCTCCTTCACTTCATGAAATCTCTGCAGCACCAGGAGGCAGTAACGTATAACTCAGCAGAATCCACAATCATCCTGGTGCCGAAAAAGAACAACATCGGCTGCCTAAATGACTACCGTCCAGTGGCACTCACCTCCACCCCCGCTAAAGTTTTTGAGAAGGTGGTCCGTCCCCACATCGTCTCGTCCCTCCTTCCCGGTCTGGACCCCCACCAGTTCGCCTACAGGGCCAACAGGTCCACGGAGGACGCCATCGCCACAGCTCTCCACTCTACCCTGTCTCACCTGGAGAGTAGGGGGAGCTACGCACGGATGCTCTCCGTGGACTTCAGCTCTGCATTTAATACCATCCTCCCTGACAGACTGGTGACCAAGCTATCAGTCCTGGGAGTATCCCATTCCTTGTGTCTATGGATTAAGGACTTCCTGTCTGATCGCCCCCAGAGAGTGAGGATTGGCACCCACAGCTCCACGTCCCTCAGTCTCAGCACCGGATCACCACAGGGCTGCGTGCTGAGCCCCCTACTATACGCCCTCTACACCTATGATCGTCCCCGCCCACACCAGCAACTCCATCATAAAGTTCGCTGATGATACCACCGTGGTGGGCTGCATCTCAGGGGGTGACGAGACCGCGTACATGGACGAGGTGGAGCAACTGCTAGCGTCGTGCAAAGTAAACAACCTGCAGCTGAACAAGCTGAAAACCCAGGAAATGATCATTGACTTTAGGAGGAAGAAGACCGTCATGCAGGCCCTGTACATTGATGGAGGCTGTGAGAGTCTCAGTGATCAAACTCCTGGGCGTTCACCTGGCGGAGGACCTGTCCTGGAGGACCAACACCACGGCGACCATCAAGAAGGCACAGCAGGAACTCTACTTCCTGAGAATACTCAAGAGATACCACCTCAGACAGGACCTGCTTGTGTCCTTCTACCGCTGCGCCGTGGAGAGCATCCTCACCGACTGCATCTGCGTGTGGTTCCTCAGCTGCACAGCCGCAGAGAGGGGTGCGCTCCAAAGGGTCATCAACTCGGCCCAGAAGATCATCGGTCGCCCCCTCCCCTCCCTGGAGGCACTGTACAGCTCTCGTTGCCTTCAGAAGGCAGTCAAGATCCTCAAGGACCCACACCACCCGGGTAACGAGCACTTCGTACGGCTGCGCTCAGGCAGGCGCTTCCGTACCATGTCTTCCCGGACAAACAGACTCACGTTCAGTTTCTTTCCCAGGGCCATATGTGCACTAAACGCTGCTAATATTTAAATTATATAAGCCTTCCGTGCAATACGAGGGGAATCGTGCAATTTAATTTATTTATTATTTATTTATGTACATATCTTTTTTAAGTCCCATTTATTGTTTTTATAGTGTCTTGTTGTTTTTATATTGTCTTGTTTTTATATTGTCTTGTTGCGTGTTGGCACCTTGAGTCTATTGTAATTTCGTTGTACCTGAACAATGACAAATAAAGATAGATCTATCTAATCTGAGAAGATGCAAAGAGCTGCAAAGAGCCTTCACTGTGTTTCCCTTCATTAGAACAAACGACCACACACACACACACAAAGTTTAGACAAAAAAACTAAACTCAAGAGGAACGGAGCACACTGAGACTCGCGGTGTCCGGGTGCCGTCTCCCTCTGTCTCCTGTATACCAGAGGTGGGAGTAAGTCATACATGTGCAAGTCTCAAGTTACTGGGGTGAGAGTCAAGCAAGACAAGTCCTACGAAATCCTGATGAATAACCAAACCCTGTCATCTGCCATCACAACCAATGTAGGGCCCCCAGGGCTGCGGGAGTTCAGCTGTGCTCTCAGCTTCTTTTAGCTTCTTTTGATGACTTTACTGAACTGCTGTCTATACTGTGATTTGACTTTGACCGTCTAGTCATTGTTGGTGATTTTAACATCCATGTTGACAACCCCCAGGACAGAGGGGCTAAAGAACTGTTTTGTGTTCTTGATAACTATGGTGGGGACCCTCTCATGACATCCAGCTATAGGCCCATCAGTATCTTACCCATAGCATCCAAGGTATTTGAGAAATTGATTGCCAAACAAATCATCAATCATCTCAACAACAGCTCCTTGTGTTCAAATTGAGAACCACAAGTCTAGTGTTTGTCAACTGGAGTACCGCAGGGCTCTGTATTGGGCCCAATCCTGTTTAGTATGTACATAAATGATCTGCCTTCTGTGTGTGGAGAATGTGATGCATGCTGATAATACAGTTGTTTTTACTCATGGCAGAACCGCAGAAGAGGTTTCTACCAAGGTCAC
This sequence comes from Chaenocephalus aceratus, assembly GCA_023974075.1. Lineage (NCBI taxonomy): Eukaryota > Metazoa > Chordata > Actinopteri > Perciformes > Channichthyidae > Chaenocephalus > Chaenocephalus aceratus. Next base: position 4,059 of record JAMFTG010000466.1, on the reverse strand, counting down.
TGATGTGTTGGAGAATATTACATCCTGGCTTAACAATAATTGTTTGCAACCAAATGTCTCAAAGACAGTGTGTATGTTCTTCTCCAAGGGCCACAGCATTATAACAGAGCAATATGTTTTCTTTTCTGGAAGGAGACTTCAGGTTGTCTCGGAGTACAAGTACTTAGGAGTAAATATTGAGACAAACCTCAATTTAAAACCCATATCAAAAAGGTCTGTGAAATTACAGATACATTAGAAACTTGCTATCATCTGCAGCAGCTAAGCTATACCTTCACTCCATGGTCCTCTCCCACATCTGCTACTGTCTGATCAGCTGGTCTGATGCTCACTCTGCAGCTCTAAGGCCACTGGAATCACTGTATAAACAAGCACTCAGAACACGAGACACAAAGCCATTCCGGTATCATCATTGTCACATTGTTAAAAAGTATAATCTGTTCAGCTGGAGAAATCTCATAGTTTACAAAAACATCTGCTTAGTTTCTAAGACCACTCGTGGGTTGGCTCCTCCTCCTCTGGCTGCATCAGCCTAAAGCCCACCTCAACCAGGGCTACTCGAGGTGCGGCTAGGGGATCATCCATCAATGGAATTTAATACCACAACCAATGAGAGTCCTCATCCTACTACACAGTCAAGCACAGTGTTAAAAAGAGGCTCATTGATAACCAACAGTGTCAGCGCTGATGTGTGGGTGTAGGTGTGTGTATGAGTGCGTATTGTACATTTTGTATTTATTATCATGACTTGCTCCTATCTGCATCAGCCTAAAGTCCACCGTGTAAAGGTCTTCAATGACATCCACTTATACAGTTTAGGAACTGGGGCAGTAACTATAGTAACGCAGTGTAGGCGGAGCCGTGACGTCATCTTCAATGTGTGTCACTACCCGATCTGCAGCCGCAGCAGCTGCAGCTGCTGCAATGGGACATTTTGACACAGTGGCGTTTGGCAAAGCAGAAAAAGAACACTCAAAAACCCCACAATATTAATCTGAACGAGAGAGACGAGTTATTGTTATTATAACGTGACTTCACTATTATTGAGCAACTCCTTTTGTTGGGTCATTTTATTGGGTTAAGTGCATTGTCAGAATAAGTGAGAAATGGATGTAACTTCTGTTGGACAGCCATCATACATGCTGAAGAAATATTGACTGAATGTACGCAATATGTATGGCATTCATAATTTATATCTAATTACATTAACTGTGAATGTCCTTCATTTTATCTCAAATAACAAAATATTTTATTAAAGATATTTGAGAGTTCATGACTCGCGCATGCACGATGCAAATCGGGCAGCCGTCTAGACGTCAAATGTCCTATTAGAGTTTCCGTATGGAGTTGTCAAATATGGCGGAAGTGAAACAAGTACAAACCACAGACTGTCCGTGTCATGGCGAATACAGTCGCTGCTTTATTTATGTCTGCAGTGTGAGAACACGTTTTTAGAGAGTACTTGTCATGGACAAGTGAGTTTGGCAATGTACTTGTCCGAATACGTTTTTCACTCGTCCAGAATGGACAAAAATCTGGGCCACTGGAATCTTCTTCTTCGCTATCGTATTTTACTTTTCCCCACGGTTTTTATGACACCGCTAACGTAAGTGAGCGGTAAGATTTCACTGCATCACACAAAGGGTTGGGTATCGTTTGGATTTTAACGATTCCGGTTCTGCTTTTCGATTCCGGTTATTTTCGGTTCCGGTTCTTTGAGAGGGTCAAAATAAGTCCCGTGACAAACTGGGAGAAAAATGTATTTATGAAAACATTAAGTCAGATCTGTATTCTATTTACAAATCACTTCATGCTGTTGCATTTCTTACGGTTATTGAACACAATTATATAAAAATACTCTCTGCATTGTTTAGTTAGCTCCAAGTGGTGCAGTTTGAGAATGTACGATTGGCCCAGTCTCCTCTGATGCTACACTGCAGCCTGCTGGGAGACACAGTCCAACCACACATGTCCAACACATAGGCCTGATAATGATACATTATATTTATAGCCTATAGGCCTAGCGCTTTCTACAACTCAAAGACGCTTGCAGCATTTATTCACCCAGCTACAGCTGCCCAGCTGCTCACTGTTTGGAAAAGTGAATACATAGTATTTTCATCTCAATAATGTACTTTCTATACCCTGCTTCATAAACAATACTGACATCCCTGCTCCTCCGAGTCTGGGGGTCAGGGGATGTGAGGACAGCGAGGACACAGATAGGGAGGCTGCTTCACTCCATAAAGGAGATGCATCAATATTAACAACTCAGGAGCTGAATACATAGTATTTTCATCTCAATGTAATTAGAGAGAGAGAGAGAGAGAGAGAGAGAGAGAGAGAGAGAGAGAGAGAGACAGAGAGAGAGAGACAGAGAGAGAGAGACAGAGAGAGGATGTGAGGACAGCGAGGACACAGACAGGGAGGCTGCTTCACTCCATAAAGGAGATGCATCAATATTAACAACTCGGGAGCTGACACGCTGAACAACCTCCATTACGTGTTAGAGGAAGAAAGTCTGACAAAGATGAGGCTGTTAAACGGGCAGCGGATCTGCTGTGTGTAGAGAGAGAGAGAGGGAGAGAGAGGGGGGGGAGAGAGAGAGAGAGCGAGAGAGAGAGAGAAAGCGAGAGCGAGAGCGAGAGTCCTCCTGTCCTCTCAACTCTTATTAATCCGGTACCGGACACTTGTTATGTGTTCCTGCTCTGAACCGAGTGTTGCTTCCCGACCCGCCCCGTCTAACTGCACAGAAAGCGGCGAGATGCATTTAGGAATCCACAAGCAGAACCGAAACTAACATTTCTAAACGAACAATGGCGGACACGTACAATGTGCGAATGAGTTCTGCCTTTTGTAACTGAATGTATCAATAACTTGTCAATACATCGGGGCCAAACACGTCACTTGTCTGCCGGACAAGTCGATTGAAAGATCTACTTGTCCGATATTGTAAATAACACATCCCGGACGGTGGGACGTGTTACCTGAGCTTACTTCCAAAAAGTTTTTCACGTTCTCAATTTTTTACGTTTAACGTTATATTCGTTCGGTACACACGTGTCCCGCACCGAATAATTCCGTCCGTCCGTCCGTCAGTCAGTCTGACAACTTCTCACTTAAAAAAAGAAGAAGAAATCTAGACCGCAAAAATAATTAAACAAGCGAGTACCTGTTTTTCCTGGCCAAGGACAGGTTCCTTGAACACAACACGAGCGTAACGTGTCTTCACGTGGTATATGTCTCGTCTGGAAGGAGTGCTGACAGAGAGCACCGGAACGCCGCTCCAGCCCGTAACATATTGCAGTACCCATAAGGAGCCGTACACACCGCAGTGTTTGCGTGGCTGTCTCTTTAGTTGTAAGCACAGTGGCGATCTGTTGTTGTTAGCATCTGGTTAGCTAGCTATGCTAACGAATTTAAAGCGCTTTTCTACAACCAGGTGGAAGAGAGCTCTCTCCTGAGAGGCTCAAATAACCTCAGCTCAGTGAGGTTAAGGCACACCTTGATATGATCAATATAGTTATTAATGAGAATAAATGAAAAACTGGTATAAAATACTATATGACAGTAACAAAAAAGTTGTTAAAAATAACAATAAGAGTTTAAAATCGGAGTGATTTGTAAAATATCCAAAAATAAAAATATGCTTACAGTTCTGTTTCATCTGGGTGTTGAGAGATGTATCCATAGATCTCTTCATGTTGCTCTCAAAGTGCACCAGGTTGATGCTTTTAACTTCAATATTAAAAAAATAATAATCTTCCCGGTGGAGCATGCCCCCGGACCCCCCTAGAGGAGGTTAGGCCCCCCCCCCCACACTTAAATCATGTTCACATGGATAGGATACTAAATACATTTACACACATCTTGTGTCCATATCTTTCTGTTTTGGTGGTCATGCCACACCGTGCACGCATACGTGAGTCATGGTGAGATATCTGGATTAAGAAGTTGCTTTTTCTTTGCACAGCATGAAAGAAAGGCCAAATGAATGGGCTGTGATTTTAGTTTTTTTAAGCAAAGGTTGAGTTCAATCATTTGTACGACCCTCGGAGG
>JAMFTG010000465.1:0-48747 GCA_023974075.1 Chaenocephalus aceratus | reverse complement strand
TGCCAGCAATGGACAGGGTGACACAAGAGGAGAAGTCGAATGATTGGAAGCACAGCCACTCAAATAAGGTTTTTTACTCATCTACATGTTTCCCTACAATACTTATGTTCTACTGTATACCTTATTTCTATATTGTTTGCTACTTTCATGATAAACTTACTAGAGAAAACATAGATTAACATTTTTAAGAAAAAACAAATATAAATGTAAAAAATATGATATATTTAATAATATGGATATCCCAAAGCCTCATAGTGCTTTTGTGTTAATACCACACTAGAACTTAGACATGTCTTTGTTTTTTCAGGATGATGGAAAACTTCACCTACAACAGCTTCATGTTACAAGCTTGAGGGATTGAATGTTCCCAGATGATTCTCTGCACCATGTGTTTGTTGTTATCTTTTATCCTACTTAGTTATAATATTTGCAATATAGGCATTGCCGTTCGGGTTTGCATGGACCAACAACCGTCACCAGCCCATGTATCTACTTTGTGTAACCTGTTATGCAGTGATTTACTTGGAAACTCTATCTTGGTGCCCCGTCTGCTTATGGGACATGTTGAGGCCCTCCCTCTGAGCGCATCATCAGTTATTACGAATGTGTGCTACAAGCTTTTACTACACACATGTTTGGTACCACAGCTCACACAGTGCTCATGAATTATGGCTTTTGATAGATATGTGGCTATCTGTAAATCCTCTGCGCTATCATACAATAATGACAAACAAGATGGTGATCAAGCTGACAGCTTCTGCCTGGGAGTAGCCTTTGTTTTGGTCGGGATTCTGCTCGGGCTGACCATACGACTGAACCGATGCAGGACTGTGATTGAAAGCCATTACTGTGACAATGCTGCACTTTTTAAACTGTCCTGTGAGAGTGTTGTTTATTAATAATGTCTATGGCCTCACTTTCACTTGTAGTCCTGTTCACAGCTTCAATTGGGCACTATGGTTATCACCTATACTAAGATAACTGTAGTCTGTCTCACCAGTAAGAGCAAGTCTTTGAACAGTAAAGCCTTGAAGACCTGCAGCACACACCTGGTTGTGTATCTAGTTTATGATTTTTAGTGGGATGTCTATTATTGCTCTGCATCGTTTCCCTCAGTATACATACTACAGAAAAATGTGTACTGTTTTTTTTCATATCGTTCCCGGCAGCCTTAACCCCATCGTTTATGGTCTCCAGTCACAGGAGATACAATGTTTTTTTTCCAATGTCTTTAGATCCAGGAAAGTTTTTGCAAAGTAGTAATGAACAGTTCCATGTATTGTGTGTTCTGTTTTGTTGTGTTCAACACATCATAGTGTGCTACTGAGTTTTCTTCCTTTTAAAGTGCACAGTGCATGATCACTTTGAACTGTATGCAGTAATAAAGGGTTGCAAAGTCCTTGCAAAATATGTGCAATAAATACCAAGAGTCATTTTATAGAAAAACTGTTTTAATATGATAAGCATGGCTATTAAATGCAAACCCACCTTTGTTCTGCATTAGTACATCACGTATAGAATATATCATACTTCTGCCTGAAGGGGCTTTACAATATGTACGGCACACGATACGCTCTGTCTTCAGGCCCTTGCAGCAGCTAAGGAAAGACTGAGTTACAATTGCAACGCAGAAAATCACAATCAATCAATTTGACTCAACAATAAAAGTTGCAGAGGGCCTCAATAAGTTATTGGGGCGGCCTGATACTAAAGAGTAACATTATTCCACCAAAAAACGAAAAAATACATTACAAAAGTTGTGCTGCCGATTTCTGAGACAGGATGTGCCTGGTTTTTGTGACGTCACATATTTGATTGGAGGCAGTCCCTAAAGTTGTTTTTAATGTTCCAGTTAAGAACATATCTTAACAAAGATTCCTTGGAGATAATTCTTGAAGCCAGGGTAATACCTGGCCAAACTAACTATATCTTTATTGTTTGGAAGTTGTTTGTGACAAAGTATAATCATTTCTGTGTAGAACATCTAAACATTTCAGGTGATTTAGGCTTCTATGTCATTGAGGCGTGCTTGATGTTTAGTTGACGTACTTTAATCTGACATGACAGACAGACATAACTCGGTATCATCTAATCGACAATTAAAGGTTATGCAGTCTTTAATCATTATATTGCCTAAAGGAAGGTGAATAAAAAAGGTCCAGTACAGAGCCGTGCTTGACTATAGGATTACTTTTATTGTATTGACGATTCATCAATAACACGTACAGTACAAATGGAGATCTCTCAAATTAATATAATAGATTAGTGAGATTCATTTAATGACAATTACATTTTCCAGTCTCTGCTATAAAGTGTGCTGGGTGAAAGTTGTTGAATACAGCACTAATACCTCATCTGATGCAATTAGAAGGTCATTTGTAACTCCCACCAGTGCTGTCTCTGAGCCGCTTTCTAAATCTTGACAGGAAATCTTCAAATAAACTATTGTTATGTAAAGAAAATCCCAAAACTGTTTTATTTTTAATATAATTTTTTTCGTAAAGTGCCTTTCTCTGTAATATCTAATATTTCTGTTTAAAATTCAAGCCAAATACGATACCCGTCTCCCAAACCATTGCCATTACAAAGGGTGCCAATCATCTGGTTTCTAACCAGCCCTTTATATCTTAAAATGACCTCACAAATCTGTGGTCTACTCTAAAGTTATATATATATCCTGTTTTAAACAGACCCTACTTTATACTTTTTTTTTTTTTTAAATGATTTTGTTATGGGAAACAAAGTGGTCTTCCTGGCTTCCAATAGCCATCCTGTTACAGGTTGTACTTATTTTTAAGGTATACTTTCAGTTCACACATTCCCACGCACTGCAGAATAGCGTGAAGCCTACAAATTGTAAATGTGCAGACAGCCCAACCACCTCAGCAACAAACTGTTCCGTCAGCTGACGTCTGGCAGGCGGTACCGCAGTATCCGGACTAAAACCACCAGACTCAGGGACAGTTTTATACCACAGGCCATAAGAATGCTAAACACCTGAGCTCTGTTAAGTGCCTCGATAAACATTCATCTGTTGTTATCTTGCAATTTATTTATTTTTCTAAATATTTTATTATATACGTTTCATTGTTGGAGGAGCTCGGGTCCTAAGATTTTCATTGCCATTTCTACACCGTAGCTTATGTGCATATGACATTCAAACCTTTGAATCTTGAACTGCTTGCACATCCGCATGACCACAGCGGTCCACAGCAACTGAAAACTAAAATATTTACGAGCCTTTAAAGTTATGATTAAGGGAATGGCCGCATTTAGTAGCATGTGGATGCATGTTGTGCCGCTAGCTGTCCACTCCGCTGCATCACACCTCAACTCCACAACTATCAACCTCATTGTAATGTTAATTTCGTCAGCTATTTTTAATTTAGTGTTAGTCCTGTGTGAAATGTTCTTTTTAGTTTTAGTCATATTTAGTCACCTTCATCCTGTTTTTATTTAGTCAAGTTTTAGTCGACTAAAAGTCTGAGCATTTTAGTCGACTAAAACAGTAAACATTTTAGTCAAGATTTAGTCGACTAAAAGTCTGAGCATTTTAGTCTTATTTTAGTCAAAGAAAACAAATTATTTTAGTCTACTTTTGTCAATGAAAACTGTTGAGTCTTTTTAGTCATCAGATTATATAGAACATTTCAGTCAAACTAGTCTAGCCAAAACCAAAAATGTGTCATTTTAGTCAAACGTATTTCACAATAACATTATATCTTGTCCTTATTTGATGAAAAACACAGGTTGATTAGAAAGCAGCTTTGCAGAGAGTATCAGGTTTGTGGTGTTTGTACCAGCTGTGTTATGGCCACATTGCTTCCCTTCTGATAAAACAATGCATTCGCTTTTTTTCTCCGCCTCATTGTAGCGAAAAAGGGCCCACATATTACGTTGTTTCTTTCATCCCAAGCAGTGGTGGCTTTAGACTTTTACGTTGTCAGTAATTTTGACGGACAGGATCGTAACATTTCCGTCATAATCCATTATTATCCGTCGAGTGCACAATTTATCACTCACTCGCGCTGACGGGGGGGGTATTCGGCTAACGCGAGTGCGACCACTGCTCCCAAGCCCTGTTGTTACCATTTTATTTTCTGTTGAATAAGGTTAGTTAGACCACGAGTTAGATCATGAGTTAGACCATGAGTTAGACCCGAGTCTTCCTGACGGTTCACAGTGTGCCGCTGCCCGGTGTAATTCAAATGTACCGCCGCGCGCAGCACAGACGCACAGCTTCTGCCCAGCGCAGCACCGGAAATGGAACTGCTGGGAGAAAAACTGACTATCAGAGATGTAACGTTATCTTTGATAATATTTCGTCTCCTCATTTTTGGTCATCGAAAGTAAGAGATTTTGGCATAGTTTTTATTTAGTAAACTACATTTTCGTCTCCTCACTTTTCGTCAACGATATTGCATGATGATTTCGTTACAGTTATTGTTTACTGCCGTCGGTGCCGTCTAGTCATCGTCTCGTTTTCGTCATGGAAAAAAAGGTTGTTGACGAACATATTTCGTCATAGTTTTAGTCAACGAAATTAACACTACCTCATTGCTGATTTAAGGATAAGCTGGCAATATATCTTTCATGAAGCTGCAACTGGGAAAGCACCTTCGTAACTGTTATTATATGCAAAGCCAAATCAATGTAGCGCGTTTAAAGCTGAAAAGTCCTTTATATTAAGGTTGTCAAGGATCTACTGGCAACTTTCCTCAATAATCCCCTCCTTGCAGTCTTTCAGTTTCTGTTGACAGCCTCTGCTACATACGCATTATAGGCGAATTCCCTAATGTTCAAATCTACATGTACAAAAGAGTGCAACAGCGAAAAACGTGTCAGTGTCGTTGGGTTTTACCAGGAGGGTAGGAGATTCAAGAAAAAAACTGAAGAACTTGAGACAAAAAGGTATGGATCTACCAACTGTTTAACACATTCACAACTTTTTGGGAATCATTTCTGACACCTTTCTTCTTTCAGCAGCTAAAGAAACAAGGAGAAAAAGAAAGCACATACATAGACACATACTTCTTTAAATGATCTTTCATGCAACAAAATATAATAAACCAGAATATCTGTTAATGTAAGGCAAATGTCAGCCTTAGAGACGGAGGTACCGTGTAACTTGCCCTTCAGATGTACGCATGTCCGCTCAATGGAAATGCGATGTCAACCTCCGATGTCAAGTACCTGTCAGCGACTGGACCGACTATGGGTGCCGATGGGGCGGACGATAAAGCACCGCAAAATACACCCCCTTCAAGTGTTGCCAGGGGCACGAGAATACCCTCCATGGATGGTGGGTGCTGCTGCTGTGAAAGAGGCCGACTATGGGTGCCGATGAGCGGACGATAAAGAACCACAAAATACACCTCTTTTTCTGACTCACCAGGGGCATTAAGTTCTGGAGGGTGTGAACATCTGGGTTTAGTCCCGTTGGGGAGTGCTTAATTCCGGGGTTCGGGGTCTCATGTTATGGAAGTATGGATGATTCTCGAAAAACGGCTAAGTGCCAACGGGGGAGGGTGAAAGTCCTGTATACCCTGAGTAATCTTCCCCGGCTTTCAGATACTTATTCCTGGGTAACAAAGTCACCCTGCTCGGGTCGTCAAATGTGAATGAAATGGACAGATTCCTGTACATTTCAATCACTTTTGATGGGAGTCGTGAGGTGTGTTTGAAAGGGCCATATCTTGCTTAAATTCACATCAAACTTACCCAGCTTTCACACACTAATTGCTGGGTAATGCAGCCATGTGTACCCTGCATTAAAGTAATCTTCCCCAGCTTTCAGACACTAATTCCTGGGTAACAATGTCACCCTGGACCGGTCATCAAATGTGATTGAAATGGACAGATTCCTGTACATTTCATGCATTTTTAATGGGGTGTTTGAAAGGGCCATATCTTGCTTAAATTCAGATCAAACTTACCCAGCTTTCACACACTAATTGCTGGGTAATGCAGCCATGTGTACCCTGCATTTAAAGTAATCTTCCCCAGCTTTCAGACACTAATTCCTGGGTAACAAAGTCACCCTGGACCGGTCATCAAATGTGATTGAAATGGACAGATTCCTGTACATTTCATGCATTTTTAATGGGGTGTTTGAAAGGGCCATATCTTGCTTAAATTCACATCAAACTTACCCAGCTTTTCACACACTAATTGCTGGGTAATGCAGCCATGTGTACCCTGCATTTAAAGTAATCTTCCCCAGCTTTCAGACACTAATTCCTGGGTAACAATGTCACCCTGGACCGGTCATCAAATGTGATTGAAATGGACAGATTCCTGTACATTTCATGCATTTTAATGGGGTGTTTGAAAGGGCCATATCTTGCTTAAATTCAGATCAAACTTACCCAGCTTTCACACACTAATTGCTGGGTAATGCAGCCATGTGTACCCTGCATTTAAAGTAATCTTCCCCAGCTTTCAGACACTAATTCCTGGGTAACAAAGTCTCCCTGGACCGGTCATCAAATGTGATTGAAATGGACAGATTCCTGTACATTTCATGCATTTTTAATGTGGTCGTCGAATGTGATTGAAATGGACAGATTCCTGTACATTTCATGCATTTTTAATGGGGTCATCGAATGTGATTGAAATGGACAGATTCCTGTACATTTCATGCATTTTTAATGGGAGTCGTCAGTATATGGAGCTTAACCCATAATTCCCGGAGGTTCCAGGCCGAATTTGGAAGCTCATGGGCGGCCTGCCATGCGTCCCCACCCGTGGAAAGCAAAAAAAAGTAAAGAAAACGGTCAATTATATGTTAAAATAGTCAAAAATGAAGTTTTTGAAAATTCTGGAAAAGTGCCAACGGGGGAGGGGGTCAAGTCTTCGGCGCTTCGGGACGAAGCCCCGGACACTTTTCCACTCCCCCGTTGCAATTTACAACGGAGAGGGGAAACCAGAGCTCCCCTCCTCCGTCCAAAAAATTCATTCATCTTTTCCAAGCTACAATCTGCACGAAATCGGAAACCCGGTTTTTGAGAGCACTTAGAAAAAAACGAGCTATTTTCACATGATGGGGAAATCATGGAGGAATGTATCCGCCTCAGGAGCACTTGGATCGGATGAAATTGTTGACAATAGGACCCCCAATCCTGTTCTCAAAAACTTTAAGTTTTCAAACTGGTCTCTGGAGGAAGTCATGGGGAGTTGTCAGGGGATTCTACCCGCCTCAAGGGGCACTATTTTGGGATACATTTTATCCATTTTCACCCATTTTTATGGTTTCTTCCAAAAAGTTAACTTATACTTTTTCTGACTCTGGAGGAAGGTAGGGGAGTTGTCAGGGGACTCTACCCGCCTTATGGAACACTATTTTGGGATACATTTTATCCATTTTCACCCTTTTCTATGGTTTCTTCCAAAAAGTTAACTTATACTTTTTTCTGACTCTGGAGGAAGGTAGGGAGTTGTCAGGGGACTCTACCCGCCTTATGGAACCACTATTTTGGGATACAATTTATCCATTTTCACCCTTTTCTATGGTTCTTCCAAAAAGTTAACTTGTACTTTTTCTGACTCTGGAGGAAGGTAGGGGAGTTGTCAGGGGACTCTACCCGCCTTATGGAACACTATTTTGGGATACAATTTATCCATTTTCCACCCTTTTCTATGGTTCTTCCAAAAAGTTAACTTGTACTTTTTCTGACTCTGGAGGAAGGTAGGGGAGTTGTCAGGGGACTCTACCCGCCTTATGGAACACTATTTTCGGATACAATTTATCCATTTTTCACCCTTTTCTATGGTTCTTCCAAAAAGTTAACTTATACTTTTTCTGACTCTGGCCAGCAGATGAAAACACCCGCCTCTCCACCCCGTCCTGCGCCTCACCGGGACCCTGACTCCAGCGCGGTGTGGCGGCCTCGCCCTGGCCGTCCACCCTCTGGGTACCTGACTCCCCTGCCTCCTCCGGGAGCAGGTGAGAGGGGTTCAATGCCTCCCCGGAGGATACTGTTCCCCCGGCAAGCCCGCCAGCAGATGAAAACAACCCGCCTCTCCACCCCTTCCGAGGGACGAGGGAACCGTGCGGGGGTCTGCGGGAGGCTACTGCCGGGTGCTCCGTCCTGCGCCTCACCGGGACCCTGACTCCAGCGCGGTGTGGCGGCCTCGCCCTGGCCGTCCACCCTCTGGGTACTGACTTCCCCTGCCTCCTCCGGGAGCAGGTGAGAGGGGTTCAATGCCTCCCCGGAGGATACTGTTCCCCCGCAACCCGCCAGCAGATGAAAACACCCGCCTCTCCACCCCTTCCGAGGGACGAGGGAACCGTGCGGGGGTCTGCTGGAGGCTACTGCCGGTGCTCCGTCCTGCGCCTCAACCTGGACCCTGACTCCAGCGCGGTGTGGCGGCCTCGCCCTGGCCGTCCACCCTCTGGGTACCTGACTCCCCTGCCTCCTCCTGAGCAGTGAGAGGGGTTCAATGCCTCCCCGGAGGATACTGTTTCCCCCGGCAACACCCGCCAGCAGATGAAACACCCGCCTCTCCACCCCTTCCGAGGGACGAGGGAACCGGCGGGGTTCTGCTGGAGGCCACTGCCGGGTGCTCCGTCCTGCCCTCACCGGGACCCTGACTCCCAGCGCGGTGGTGGCGGCCTCGCCTGGGCCGTCCACCCTCTGGGTACCTGACTCCCTGCCTCCTCCGGGAGCAGGTGAGAGGGGTTCAATGCCTCCCCGGAGGATACTGTTCCCCGGCAACCCGCAAGCAGATGAAAACACCCGCCTCTCCACCCCTGCCGAGGGACGAGGGAACCGTGCGGGGGTCTGCTGGAGGCTACTGCCGGTGCTCCGTCCTGCGCCTCACCGGGACCCTGACTCCAGCGCGGTGTGGCGGCCTCGCCCTGGCCGTCCACCCTCTGGGTACCTGACTCCCCTGCCTCCTCCGGGAGCAGGTGAGAGGGGTTCAATGCCTCCCCGGAGGATACTGTTCCCCCGGCAACCCGCCAGCAGATGAAAACACCCGCCTCTCCACCCCTTCCGAGGGACGAGGGAACCGTGCGGGGGTCTGCTGGAGGCCACTGCCGGGTGCTCCGTCCTGCGCCTCACCGGGACCCTGACTCCAGCGCGGTGTGGCGGCCTCGCCCTGGCCGTCCACCCTCTGGGTACCTGACTCCCCTGCCTCCTCCGGGAGCAGGTGAGAGGGGTTCAATGCCTCCCCGGAGGATACTGTTCCCCCCAACCCGCCAGCAGATGAAAACACCCGCCTCTCCACCCCTTCCGAGGGACGAGGGAACCGTGCGGGGGTCTGCTGGAGGCTACTGCCGGGTGCTCCGTCCTGCGCCTCACCGGGACCCTGACTCCAGCGCGGTGTGGCGGCCTCGCCCTGGCCGTCCACCCTCTGGGTACCTGACTCCCCTGCCTCCTCCGGGAGCAGGTGAGAGGGGTTCAATGCCTCCCCGGAGGATACTGTTCCCCCGGCAACCCGCCAGCAGATGAAAACACCCGCCTCTCCACCCCTTCCGAGGGACGAGGGAACCGTGCGGGGGTCTGCTGGAGGCTACTGCCGGGTGCTCCGTCCTGCGCCTCACCGGGACCCTGACTCCAGCGCGGTGTGGCGGCCTCGCCCTGGCCGTCCACCCTCTGGGTACCTGACTCCCCTGCCTCCGCCTCCTCCGGGAGCAGGTGAGAGGGGTTCAATGCCTCCCCTGGGGGACGGAACGCCCGGAGGGTACTGCTATCCCCACGTTGTCGTACCCGAAACTGTCGGGTATCCTTTGTGAGAACCAGACTCTGGAGGAACGTGAGGGGAGATTACAGGGATCTCTGCCCGCCTAACGAGTGCCTAAATGGGACACCGCACCATGATGCAAATGAAAACAAACACCGATTTGAAAATAAGCTGAGTGCATCTTTCGTGAGTCTTTTCACGCTTCCTTCTTTTTTACCCACGATTCTGGTGACATTTCCCGGTACCGAAATGCTCAAGAATACAGGTCGGATGGCGGTCCGTTGTCCGATCTGTAATAGTTCCTACCTCGCCCTGAGCAAGCACCTGCAGAGGCGCCATGGTGTGCGTAACTTGGTTGAAAGAAAAATTCTGCTGTTGTTGGCCAACGGACGGACCAACATTAGGCTCCATCCCTGTACCATTCTGGGATGCGAATACCGCGGCACAAGGCTGGATCGCCACTTGGCCAGAGACCATGTTGAGCTGGCCCGGGAGGAACTACATGTGGTTCAAAATAAACTGAAAATGACAGTGGCCAAGAAGGAGCTTTATGAACTCCGAATGACAAACCCCACCATAGAAATGATTACCGCTTGGGCTGTTGACACGATGGCAGACGACGATATACTGTCACAACCTCCACCCTTGTCCCCGGTGAATGAATGTGACAACCCGGACTGCAAAGAATGGAGGCTGGAGGCAAACGCAGTGAGGGCTCAGCGGAACATATATGCTGCTGAGGTGAAATCCCTGCGCTGCAAGTTGCAGCAGAGGATAAAGCACAAGCGACAGAGGATGGATCAGCGGGCCGGGGACATGCCCGCGTTCGATGGGGAGGAACGAGAGCGGGTCATTCTGAAGAAACGACCCCGAACAGAGTCGACACCAACGAGGCTGTCCAAGTCGAAACGTCCCTCCTGCAGCAAGTCTCCCATTCCCGCCTGCAGCGAGTCCCCCACTGGCTCTCACACACATTCATCCAGCTCCTCAGAGCCTGCATCCATGCATACCGAGGCCTCGTCAACCTCCCCTCCCATCCATTCCCCCTGGTTCCGGGGCAGGGGCCGGGGAAATATAATGCGGGACATCACATTCCCACGGGTCATGGGTAAGTGTGTTGGCTATGTGACACATGCAGTTTCTGTAACACACGATGTGTTGTCATTAACGTACTGTTTATATTTCACAGAGGAGTATCTTCAAGGATACCGGGAGCATTATGCAGGTATCGACCCACCAGTGAGGCTCCAGGAAAACACAGTTTCCAAACTGAGCAGAGTGAAGTCGTTCCTAAGTTTCATGGCTCACGGTTCAATCGCCTGTCTGACTGGCTCTTTTTGAGGGATCTCAAGAGGATACGTGGGTGGTCCCGGAGCCTGATGAAGTCAAGCCTTCAGGTCACGACCTCCGACTTCTACATCAAGAATATATCACACTTTCTCAAGTACATGGCCGACACACCGTGCAAGGGGAGCAGGCTCAGCCAAACCGACATGATTTTAATCAAACGGGAAGTAGTTGCAATATTGAAGTCCCTGAAGAGACAAGTACTTGTTCACCAGATGCAAGTGAAGCGTGACAAGATGGAAGGTCTGCCGAGCCACAACGACCTAATGACATGCTTGACTTCGACCACCACTCGCATCCCTCAGCTCCTGGATGTGATGGCCAGCAATCCGACTACCGCAACCCGGACCCTGCTCTATGGCTATATGACTCTTCATTGGAGCTGCATTTACGGCCATCGTCCGGGGGTCTACTCCAACATGACCAACGCTGAGGTCCGAAAGGCGGATACAACTGGCACTGCCTTCGGCTACCTGGTTCATGTGAGTGCTATTAATCAATGCATTTTCTGGCAGTTATATGCATGATTGACATTGTATTGACACTCTCTAACTCTGTCATAACAGGTAAGCAACCACAAGACGGCCAACGCGTTCGGGGAAGCGCAGCTGTACCTCACCGTAAAAGATTTGGATGGATGAAGAGGTGGCTGGAAATCAAGGGTACGCTGACCTGCACCCAGAGCCGTTACTTTCTATACACAGAGGGGAAGAACCCGTTCAGGAAGCTTGCCTAACCCTGCTTTATATCCTGTGTGAATGTATTTATTACTGTCAATATTACTGTAAATAAAGTTTGTTAAAATTACTAAGTCTTCTGTTTTTAAAGCCCACTATGGGTTTTTATTCCTTTAAGATCTCCAGGGGCACGATATCCTGGTTCTGGTGGTAGCATGGAGGTGTTTAGTGTCCGAGTGAGGAGTGCTCAAGTGTGGGATGATTTGTAAGGTAGAAGAGGGTAAAAAAGTTAAAGTGTGAACCTCCAGCAGGGCAGGTGGTGCTGTGAAGAAGGCCGACTATGGGTGCCGATGGGCGGACGGTAAAGCACCGCAAAGTAGACCCCCTTTAAGTGTTGCCAGGGGCACGAGAAAAATCCTCCACTGAAGGGTGGGTGGTGCTGCTGTCAAGAAGGCCAACTATGGGTGCCGATGGGCGGACGGTAAAGCACCGCAAAGTAGACCCCCTTTAAGTGTTGCCAGGGGCACGAGAAAAATCCTCCATGGAGGTTGGTGCTGCTGCTGTCAAGAAGGCCGACTATGGGTGCCGATGGGCGGACGGTAAAGCACCGCAAAGACCTCCTTTAAGTGTTGCCAGGGGCACGAGAAAAATCCTCCATGGAGGTTGGGTGCTGCTGCTGTCAAGAAGGCCGACTATGGGTGCCGATGGGCGGACGGTAAAGCACCGCAAAGTAGACCCCCTTTAAGTGTTGCCAGGGGCACGAGAAAAATCCTCCATGGAGGTTGGGTCTGCTGCTGTCAAGAAGGCCGACTATGGGTGCCGATGGGCGGACGGTAAAGCACCGCAAAGTAGACCCCCTTTAAGTGTTGCCAGGGGCACGAGAAAAATCCTCCATGGAGGTTGGGTGCTGCTGCTGTCAAGAAGGCCGACTATGGGTGCTGATGGGGGACGATAGAGCACCGCAAAGTAGACCCCCCTTTAAGATTCCCAGGGGCACGAGATTCTTGAGGGTGTGATCATCTTGGTTTAGTCCGTGGGGGAGTGCTTAAGTTCGGGGCCCGGGACCCAAGGTGTGCGAGGTTCTGGAAGTACGCATGTCAGGGAGAGATCCTGGAGCTCCTTAGTCCGTGTTTTGGGGGTCTTGGAGCGGCCACAGAGAGGTCCTTTTCCCCGGGGTATTTCATGGAAGTCTGAAATAACCTGTTTGCTCATGTCAGGGAGAGATGCTGGGGCTGCTGCGTCCGTGTTTTGGGGGTCTTGGAGCGGCCCCGAAGAGGTGGCTTTGTCGGTGTACGTAATGGAAGTGTGAACTAGCCTGTTTGCTCAAGGCAGGGAGGGATCCTGGAGCTCCTTAGTCCGTGTTTTGGGGGTCTTGGAGCGGCCACAGAGAGGTGCTTTTCAAGCTCGGTCTCCTTGCAGTGTGAAATAAACAGTAAGCAAAGAGTTTGGAGGGATATCGGCTCCTAGTAGCTGAGGGGGGCTGACTGGCTGTCTCAGGGCCGAGTTTGGGTGCTGAAAGGCGGACTGCCAAACCGCCTTGTCGATACCCAGCAGCTGTGGGTTCTGCAGGGTCCCCGGGCCTGCCTGTGAGCCTGTCCCCCCTCTCCAGCACCTGCGAGCTCTCCGGGGTCCTGGAGAGGCATTTTCAGGCTTCTCTCTGCACCCTTTTCCCCCTACAAAAATGACTTTTAAATGGATACTTTTGGATGTAAATGGTTCACTGTGTCACGGCTATGGGTCTCTGAAACAATCAGGCACTTAGGGGCTGCAGGGACACTTTACCCGCCTTTTAAACACCTTTTGCTGGGTAAATAATCAATGTATTTCCGCCTGCTTTCCATCAGCACCCGCCAGTCATTTCAAACGGTTTCAAATCGTTTTTTCACTTTTAAAAACAGCTTTCTGCCCTGTAAATGATTTCTAATCATTATTACCGTCATGGAGGAGCTGCAGGGACACTTTACCCGCCTTTTAAACACCTTTTCATGGGTAAAATCAATGTATTTCCGCCTGCTTTCCATCAGCACCCGCCAGTCATTTCAAACGGTTTCAATCTCGTTTTTTCACTTTTAAAAACAGCTTTCTGCCCTGGCAATTATATCTAATGATTATTACCGTCATGGAGGAGCTGCAGGAACACTTTACCCGCCTTCTAAACACTTATTCCTGGCTAAAAATCAATTTATTTCCGCCAGGGTCACAGCCTGCTGCTGCTGCTGCTGCTCTCCCTCCCTAAATTCACAGCAAACTCACCCAGCTTTCACACACTAATTCATGGGTAATAAAGCCATGTGCACACTGCATTTAAAGTAATCTTACCCAGCTTTCAGACACTAAATCCTGGGTAAGAAAGTCCCCCTGCATGGACAGATTCCTGTACATTTCAATCACTTTTAATGGGAGTCATCATGTGTGGATGAAATGGCCATATCTTGCTTAAATTCACATCACACTTACCCATCTTTCACACACTAATTGCTGGGTAATACAGCCATGTGCACACTGCATTTAAAGTAATCTTACCCAGCTTTCAGACACTTATTCCTGGGTAACAAAGTCACCTGCTCGGGTCGTCAAATGTGAATGACATGTACAGATTCCTGTACATTTCAATCACTTTTGATGGGAGTCGTGAGGTGTTTGAAAGGGCCATATCTCCCTTAAATTCACAGCAAACTTACCCATCTTTCACACACTAATTGCTGGGTAATACAGCCATGTGTACCCTGTGTTTAAAGTAATCTTACCCAGCTTTCAGACACTAATTCCTGGGGAAGAAAGTCACCCTGGACGGGTCATCAAATGTGGATGAAATGTACAGATTCCTGTACATTTCAATCACTTTTAATGGGAGTCGTGAGGTGTGGATGAAATGGCCTGTTTAATCCGATTTAGAGCACTCTTTTCCCCGCATAAACTAGTCACCGTTAAACACTTATTTTGTTGATGTCTATATAACCGACTTCCCGCTATGCATTGCGGTCGGTTATATGGACCCTGACACTAGGCAGACCGCGGCCGGTAGTAAATGTCCAACCATTGTACCCTCTGGTCCCTAGGGTATATGGATGATTCTCGAAAAACGGCTAAGTGCTAACGGGGGAGGGTGAAAGTCCTGTATACCCTGAGTAATCTTCCCCGACTTTCAGACACTTATTCCTGGGTAACAAAGTCACCCTGCTCGGGTCGTCAAATGTGGATGAAATGTACAGATTCCTGTACATTTCAATCACTTTTGATGGGAGTCGTGAGGTGTGGATGAAATGGCCATATCTTCCTTAAATTCACATCAAACTTACCCAGCTTTCACACACTAATTCATGGGTAATACAGCCATGTGCACCTTGTATTAAAGTAAACTTACCCAGCTTTCAGACACTAAATCCGGGGTAATAAAGCCGTGTACATCTCCCTGTTTGAAACGGCCATATGTCCCTTAAATTCACAGCAAACTTACCCATCTTTCACACACTAATTGCTGGGTAATGCAGCCATGTGTACCCTGTGTTTAAAGTAATCTTCCCCGACTTTCAGACACTTATTCCTGGGTAACAAAGTCACCCTGCTCGGGTTGTCAAATGTGGATGAAATGTACAGATTCCTGTACATTTCAATCACTTTTGATGGGAGTCGTGAGGTGTGGATGAAATGGCCTGTTTAATCCGATTTAGAGCACTCTTTTCCCCGCATAAACTAGTCACCGTTAAACACTTATTTTGTTGATGTCTATATAACCGACTTCCCGCTATGCATTGCGGTCGGTTATGGACCCTGGCACTAGGCAGACCGCGGCCGGTAGTAAATGTCCAACCATTGTACCCTCTGGTCCCTAGAGTATGTAAGGAAAATGTCAGCCTTAGAGACGGAGGTACCGTGGAACTTGCCCTTCAGATGTACGCATGTCCGCTCAATGGAAATGCGATGTCAACCTCCGATGTCAAGTACCTGTCATCGACTGGACCGACTATGGGTGCCGATGGGCGGACGATAAAGCACCGCAAAATACACCCCCTTCAAGTGTTGCCAGGGGCACGAGAATACCCTCCATGGAGGGTGGGTGCTGCTGCTGTGAAAGAGGCCGACTATGGGTGCCGATGAGCGGACGATAAAGAACCGCAAAATACACTCTTTTCTGACTCCCCAGGGGCATTAAGTTCTGGAGGGTGTGAACATCTGGGTTTAGTCCGTTGGGGAGTGCTTAATTCCGGGGTTCGGGGGTCTCATGTTATGGAAGTATGGATGATTCTCGAAAAACGGCTAAGTGCCAACGGGGGAGGGTGAAAGTCCTGTATACCCTGAGTAATCTTCCCCGGCTTTCAGACACTAATTCCTGGGTAACAAAGTCACACTGGACCGGTCATCAAATGTGATTGAAATGGACAGATTCCTGTACATTTCATGCATTTTTAATGGGGTCGTCGAATGTGGATGAAATGTACAGATTCCTGTACATTTCATGCATTTTTAATGGGAGTCATCAGGTGTGGATGAAATGGCCATATCTTGCTTAAATTCACATCAAACTTACCCAGCTTTCACACACTAATTGCTGGGTAATAGAGCCATGTGTACCCTGCATTTAAAGTAATCTTCCCCAGCTTTCAGACACTAATTCCTGGGTAACAAAGTCACCCTGGACCGGTCATCAAATGTGATTGAAATGGACAGATTCCTGTACATTTCATGCATTTTTAATGGGAGTCGTCAGTATATGGAGCTTAACCCATAATTCCCGGAGGTTCCAGGCCGAATTTGGAAGCTCATAGGCGGCCTGCCATGCGTCCCCACCCGTGGAAAGCAAAAACAAGTAAATAAAACGGTCAATTATATGTTAAAATAATCAAAAATGAAGTTTTTGAAAATTCTGGAAAAACGGCTAAGTGCCAACGGGGGAGGGGGTCAAGTCTTCGGCGCTTCGGGACGAAGCCCCGGAGACTTTTCCACTCCCCCGTTGCAATTTACAACGGAGAGGGGAAACCAGAGCTCCCCTCCTCCGTCCAAAAAATTCATTCATCTTTTCCAAGCTACCATCTGCACGAAATCGGAAACCCGGTTTTTGAGAGCACTTAGAAAAAAACGAGCTATTTTCACATGATGGGGAAATCATGGAGGAATGTATCCGCCTCAGGAGCACTTTGGATCGGATGAAATTGTTGCCAAGAGGACCCCCAATCCTGGTTCTCACAAAACTTTAAGTTTTCAAACTGGTGTCTGGAGGAATGCAAGGGGAGTTGTCAGGGGACTCTACCCGCCTCAAGGGGCACTATTCTGGGATACATTTTATCCATTTTCACCCCTTTTTATGGTTCTTCCAAAAAGTTAACTTAGACTTTTTCTGACTCTGGAGGAAGGTAGGGGAGTTGTCAGGGGACTCTACCCGCCTTATGGAACACTATTTTCGGATACATTTTATCCATTTTCACCCTTTTCTATGGTTCTTCCAAAAAGTTAACTTGTACTTTTTCTGACTCTGGAGGAAGGTAGGGGAGTTGTCAGGGGACTCTACCCGCCTTATGGAACACTATTTTGGGATACATTTTATCCATTTTCACCCTTTTCTATGGTTCTTCCAAAAAGTTAACTGACTCTGACTCTGGCCAGCAGATGAAAACACCCGCCCTCCACCCCTTCCGAGGGACGAGGGAACCGTGCGGGGGTCTGCTGGAGGCCACTGCCGGGTGCTCCGTCCTGCGCCTCACCGGGACCCTGACTCCAGCGCGGTGTGGCGGCCCTGGCCGTCCCCCGTGCGCCCTCTGGGTACCTGACTCCCCTGCCTCCTCCGGGGGCAGGTGAGAGTGGTTCGATGCCTCCCCGGAGGATACTGTTCCCCCGGCAACCCGCCAGCAGATGAAAACACCCGCCTCTCCACCCCTTCCGAGGGACGAGGGAACCGTGCGGGGGTCTGCTGGAGGCCACTGCCGGGTGCTCCGTCCTGCGCCTCACCGGGACCCTGACTCCAGCGCGGTGTGGCGGCCCTGGCCGTCCCCCGTGCGCCCTCTGGGTACCTGACTCCCCTGCCTCCTCCGGGGGCAGGTGAGAGTGGTTCGATGCCTCCCCGGAGATACTGTTCCCCCGCAACCCGCCAGCAGATGAAAACACCCGCCCTCCCAACCCCTTCCGAGGGACGAGGGAACCGTGCGGGGGTCTGCTGGAGGCCACTGCGGGTGCTCCGTCCTGCGCCTCACCGGGACCCTGACTCCAGCGCGGTGTGGCGGCCCTGGCCGTCCCCCGTGCGCCCTCTGGGTACCTGACTCCCCTGCCTCCTCCGGGGCAGGTGAGAGTGGTTCGATGCCTCCCCGGAGGATACTGTTCCCTTCCCCCGGCAACCCGCCAGCAGATGAAAACACCCGCCTCTCCACCCCTTCCTAGGGACGAGGAACCGTGCGGGGTCCTGCTGGAGGCCACTGCCGGGTGCTTCCGTCCTGCGCCTCACCGGGACCCTGACTCCAGCGCGGTGTGGCGGCCCTGGCCGTCCCCCGTGCGCCCTCTGGGTACCTGACTCCCCTGCCTCCTCCGGGGGCAGGTGAGAGTGGTTCGATGCCTCCCCGGAGGATACTGTTCCCCCGGCAACCCGCCAGCAGATGAAAACACCCGCCTCTCCACCCCTTCCGAGGGACGAGGGAACCGTGCGGGGGTCTGCTGGAGGCCACTGCCGGGTGCTCCGTCCTGCGCCTCACCGGGACCCTGACTCCAGCGCGGTGTGGCGGCCCTGGCCGTCCCCCGTGCGCCCTCTGGGTACCTGACTCCCCTGCCTCCTCCGGGGGCAGGTGAGAGTGGTTCGATGCCTCCCCGGAGGATACTGTTCCCCCGGCAACCCGCCAGCAGATGAAAACACCCGCCTCTCCACCCCTTCCGAGGGACGAGGGAACCGTGCGGGGGTCTGCTGGAGGCCACTGCCGGGTGCTCCGTCCTGCGCCTCACCGGGACCCTGACTCCAGCGCGGTGTGGCGGCCCTGGCCGTCCCCGTGCGCCCTCTGGGTACCTGACTCCCCTGCCTCCTCCGGGGGCAGGTGAGAGTGGTTCGATGCCTCCCCGGAGGATACTGTTCCCCCGGCAACCCGCCAGCAGATGAAAACAACCCGCCTCTCCACCCCTTCCGAGGGACGAGGGAACCGTGCGGGGGGTCTGCTGGAGGCCACTGCCGGGTGCTCCGTCCTGCGCCTCACCGGGACCCTGACTCCAGCTATGTGTGGCGGCCTCGCCCTGGCCGTCCACCCTCTGGGTACCTGACTCCCCCGGGGGCAGATGAGAGGGGTTCAATGCCCTCCCCTGGGGGACGGAACGCCCGGAGGGTACTGCTATCCCCACGTTGTCGTACCCGAAACTGTCGGGTATCCTTTGGGAGAACCAGACTCCTGGAGGAACGTGAGGGGAGATTACAGGGATCTCTGCCCGCCTAACGAGTGCCTAAATGGGACAACCCGCACAATGAATGCAAATGAAAACAAACAACCGATTTGAAAATAAGCTGAGTGCATCTTTCGTGAGTCTTTTCACGCTTCCTTCTTTTTTACCCACGATTCTGGTGACATTTCCCGGTACCCGAAATGCTCAAGAATACAGGTCGGATGGCGGTCCATTGTCCGATCTGTAATAGTTCCTACCCTCGCCCTGAGCAAGCACCTGCAGAGGCGCCATGGTGTGCGTAACTTGGTTGAAAGAAAAATTCTGCTGTTGTTGGCCACGGACGGACCAACATTAGGCTCCATCCCTGTACCATTCTGGGATGCGAGTACCGGGGCACAAGGCTGGATCGCCACTTGGCCAGAGACCATGTTGAGCTGGCCCAGGAGGAACTACATGTGGTTCAAAATAAACTGAAAATGACAGTGGCCAAGAAGGAGCTTTATGAACTCCGAATGACAAACCCCACCATAGAAATGATTACCGCTTGGGCTGTTGACATGGTGGCAGACGACGATATACTGTCACAACCTCCACCCTTGTCCCCGGTGAATGAATGTTGACAACCCGGACTGCAAAGAATGGAGGCTGGAGGCAAACGCAGTGAGGGCTCAGTGGGACATATATGCTGCTGAGGTGAAATCCCTGCGCTGCAAGTTGCAGCAGAGGATAAAGCACAAGCGACAGAGGATGGATCAGCGGGCCGGGGACATGCCCACGTTCGATGGGGAGGAACGAGAGCGGGGTCATTCTGAGAAACGACCCCGAACAGAGTCGACACCAATGAGGCTGTCCAAGTCGAAAGGTCCCTCCTGCAGCAAGTCTCTCCCATTCCCCCGCCTGCAGCGAGTCCCCCACTGGCTCTCACACACATTCATCCAGCTCCTCAGAGCCTTCATCCATGCATACCGAGGCCTCGTCAACCTCCCCTCCCATCCATTCCCCCTGGTTCCGGGGCAGGGGCCGGGGAAATATAATGCGGGACATCACATTCCCCGGGTCATGGGTAAGTGTGTTGGCTATGTGACACATGCAGTTTCTGTAACACACGATGTGTTGTCATTAACGTACTGTTTATATTTCACAGAGGAGTATCTTCAAGGATACCGGGAGCATTATGCAGGTATCGACCCACCAGTGAGGCTCCAGGAAAACACAGTTTCCAAACTGAGCAGAGTGAAGTCGTTCCTAAGTTTCATGGCTCACGGGTTCAATCGCCTGTCCTGACTGGCTTCTTTTTGAGGGATCTCAAGAGGATACGTGCATGGTCCCGGAGCCTGATGAAGTCAAGCCTTCAGGTCACGACCTCCGACTTCTACATCAAGAATATATCACACTTTCTCAAGTACATGGCCGACACACACCGTGCAAGGGGAGCAGGCTGAGCCAAACCGACATGATTTTAATCAAACGGGAAGTAGTTGCCATATTGAAGTCTCTGAAGAGAGAAGTAGTTCTCCACCAGATGCAAGTGAAGCGTGACAAGATGGAAGGTCTGCCGAGCCACAACGACCTAAATGACATGCTTGACTTCGACCACCACTCGCATCCCTCAGCTCCTGGATGTGATGGCCAGCAATCCGACTACCGCAACCCGGACCCTGCTCTATGGGTATATGACTCTTCATTGGAGCTGCATTTACGGCCATCCGTCCGGGGGTCCTACTCCAACATGACCAACGCCGAGGTCCGAAAGGCGGATACAACTGGCACTGCCTTCGGCTACCTGGTTCATGTGAGTGCTATTAATCAATGCATTTATTCTGGCAGTTATATGCATGATTGACATTGTATTGACACTCTCTAACTCTGTCATAACAGGTAAGCAACCACAAGACGGCCAACGCGTTCGGGGAAGCGCAGCTGTACCTCACCGCAGAAGAATTTGGATGGATGAAGAGGTGGCTGGAAATCAAGGGTACGCTGACCTGCACCAGAGCCGTTACTTTCTATACACAGAGGGGAAGAAACCCGTCCAGGAACCTTGCCTACTCCCTGAGGTTGGCATGGGCTGATGTGGGGCTCCACGGTCCCATTAACTTCACCGACCTCCGCACAGTCCACGCCGATAATGCGAAGAGGTTTTCAAGACAAAGGCAACCGCCAACGAGTGAGTGATTTCATGTGTCACAACACTGCAACTGCGGACAAATTTTACGCGAATAATCCTTCTGTGAAGGAGGCTGCGGACATTCGGTTTGCTCTTCACAGAGTCACTGCAAGCAGCGGCGGCGGCAATCGACAGCAGTAGCAGCGGGAAATGAAGACACTTTTGCGGGTATTGACATCGACAGTGACATCTCTGGAGAGGAGCACAGCCCGGCTCCCTACCAAGACTCCTACCAAGACATGTCAACGCTTGGCGAGCGACGAGGGACCAGTCACTGGCCGAACACAGCCCCTCAGACATGGGTGAAGAGAGGGTGCCATACTCTGCCCAACTTCACCCACTTTTGCCAGTGATCAACTTGTAAATATGCAGTGTGTTGTTGTAATCAGTCCCCTTCTAAATACTCTAAATCCTGTGTGAATGTATTTATTACTGTCATATTACTGTAAATAAAGTTTGTTAAAATTACTAAGTCTTCTGTTTTTAAAGCCCACTATGGGTTTATTTCCTTCAAGATCTCCAGGGGCACGATATTCTGGTTCTGGTGGTAGCATGGAGGTGTTTAGTCCGAGTGAGGAGTGCTCAAGTGTGGGATGATTTGTAAGGTAGAAGAGGGTAAAAAAGTTAAAGTGTGAACCTCCAGCAGGGCAGGTGGTGCTGTGAAGAAGGCCGACTATGTGTGCCGATGGGCGGACGGCAAAGCACCGCAAAGTAGACCCCCTTTAAGTGTTGCCAGGGGCACAAGAAAAATCCTCCACTGGAGGGTGGGTGGTGCTGCTGTCAAGAAGGCCGACTATGTGTGCCGACGGGCGGACGGCAAAGCACCGCAAAGTAGACCCCCTTTAAGTGTTGCCAGGGGCACAAGAAAAATCCTCCACTGGAGGGTGGGTGGTGCTGCTGTCAAGAAGGCCGACTATGTGTGCCGACGGGCCGGACGGCAAAGCACCGCAAAGTAGACCCCCTTTAAGTGTTGCCAGGGGCACAAGAAAAATCCTCCACTGGAGGGTGGGTGGTGCTGCTGTCAAGAAGGCCGACTATGTGTGCCGACGGGCGGACGGCAAAGCACCGCAAAGTAGACCCCCTTTAAGTGTTGCCAGGGGCACAAGAAAAATCCTCCACTGGAGGGTGGGTGGTGCTGCTGTCAAGAAGGCCGACTATGTGTGCCGACGGGCGGACGGCAAAGCAACCGCAAAGTAGACCCCCTTTAAGTGTTGCCAGGGGCACAAGAAAAATCCTCCACTGGAGGGTGGGTGGTGCTGCTGTCAAGAAGGCCGACTATGTGTGCCGACGGGCGGACGGCAAAGCACCGCAAAGTAGACCCCCTTTAAGTGTTGCCAGGGGCACAAGAAAAATCCTCCACTGGAGGGTGGGGTGGTGCTGTCAAGAAGGCCGACTATGTGTGCCGATGGGCGGACGGCAAAGCACCGCAAAGTAGACCCCCTTTAAGTGTTGCCAGGGGCAACGAGAAAAATCCTCCATGGAGGTTGGGTGCTGCTGCTGTCAAGAAGGCCGACTATGTGTGCCGATGGGCGGACGGCAAAAGCACCGCAAAGTAGACCCCCTTTAAGTGTTGCCAGGGGCACGAGAAAAATCCTCCATGGAGGTTGGGTGCTGCTGCTGTCAAGAGGCCGACTATGTGTGCCGATGGGTGGACGGCAAAGCACCGCAAAGTAGACCCCCTTTAAGTGTTGCCAGGGGCACAAGAAAATCCTCCATGGAGGTTGGGTGCTGCTGCTGTCAAGAATGCCGACTATGTGTGCCGATGGGCGGACGGCAAAGCACCGCAAAGTAGACCCCCTTTAAGTGTTGCCAGGGGCACGAGAAAAATCCTCCATGGAGGTTGGGTGCTGCTGCTGTCAAGAAGGCCGACTATGTGTGCCGATGGGCGGAACGGCAAAGCACCGCAAAGTAGACCCCCTTTAAGTGTTGCCAGGGGCACGAGAAAAATCCTCCATGGAGGTTGGGTGCTGCTGCTGTCAAGAAGGCCGACTATGTGTGCCGATGGGTGGACGGCAAAGCACCGCAAAGTAGACCCCCGTTAAGTGTTGCCAGGGGCACGAGAAAAATCCTCCATGGAGGTTGGGTGCTGCTGCTGTCAAGAAGGCCGACTATGGGTGCCGATGGGCGGACGGTAAAGCACCGCAAAGTAGACCCCCCTTTAAGATTCCCAGGGGCACGAGATTCTTGAGGGTGTGATCATCTTGGTTTAGTCCGTGGGGGAGTGCTTAAGTTCGGGGGCCCGGGGACCCAAGGTGTGCGAGGTTCTGGAAGTACGCATGTCAGGGAGAGATCCTGGAGCTCCTTAGTCCGTGTTTTGGGGGTCTTGGAGCGGCCACAGAGAGGTCCTTTTCCCCGGGGTATTTCATGGAAGTCTGAAATAACCTGTTTGCTCATGTCAGGGAGAGATGCTGGGGCTGCTGCGTCCGTGTTTTGGGGGTCTTGGAGCGGCCCCGAAGAGGTGGCTTTGTCGGTGTATGTAATGGAAGTGTGAACTAGCCTGTTTGCTCAAGGCAGGGAGGGATCCTGGAGCTCCTTATTCCGTGTTTTGGGGGTCTTGGAGCGGCCACAGAGAGGTGCTTTTCAAGCTCGGTCTCCTTGCAGTGTGAAATAAACAGAGTGCTCGTGTCCGATCGTGCTACTAATTGATAACTTTTAATAGGAATGTCTGTTTGACATGTGTTCAGAAAGTGCTATTTATTCAGAAATAGCAGTTTCTGACAATCAGGCACTTAGGGGCTGCAGTAACACTTTACCCGCCTTTTAAACACCTTTTGCTGGGTAAATAATCAATGTATTTCCGCCTGCTTTCCATCAGCACCCGCCAGTCATTTCAAACGGTTTCAAATCGTTTTTTTCACTTTAAAAACAGCTTTCTGCCCTGTAAATGATTTCTAATCATTATTACCGTCATGGAGGAGCTGCAGGGACACTTTAACCCGCCTTTTAAACACCTTTTCATGGGTAAACAATCAATGTATTTCCGCCTGCTTTCCATCAGCACCCGCCAGTCATTTCAAACGGTTTCAAAATCGTTCTTGAAATGGCCATATCTCCCTTAAATTCCCATCAAAGTTACCCAGCTTTCACACACTAATTGCTGGGTAATACAGCCATGTGTACCCTGTGTTTAAAGTAATCTTCCCGACTTTCAGACACTAAATCCGTGGTAATAAGCCGTGTACATCTCCCTGTTTGAAATGGCCATATCTCCCTTAAATTCCCATCAAAGTTACCCAGCTTTTCACACACTAATTGCTGGGTAATACAGCCATGTGTACCCTGTGTTTAAAGTAATCTTCCCCGACTTTCAGACACTAAATCCGTGGTAATAAAGCCGTGTACATCTCCCTGTTTGAAATGGCCATATCTCCCTTAAATTCCCATCAAAGTTACCCAGCTTTCACACACTAATTGCTGGGTAATACAGCCATGTGTACCCTGTGTTTAAAGTAATCTTCCCCGACTTTCAGACACTAAATCCGTGGTAATAAAGCCGTGTACATCTCCCTGTTTGAAAATGGCCATATCTCCCTTAAATTCCCATCAAAGTTACCCAGCTTTCACACACTAATTAATGGGTAATACAGCCATGTGTACCCTGTGTTTAAAGTAATCTTCCCCGACTTTCAGACACTAAATCCGGGTAATAAAGCCGTGTACATCTCCCTGTTTGAAATGGCCATATCTCCCTTAAATTCACAGCAAAGTTACCCAGCTTTCACACACTAATTAATGGGTAATACAGCCATGTGTACCCTGTGTTTAAAGTAATCTTCCCCGACTTTCAGACACTAAATCCGTGGTAATAAAGCCGTGTACATCTCCCTGTTTGAAATGGCCATATCTCCCTTAAATTCCCATCAAAGTTACCCAGCTTTCACACACTAATTAATGGGTAATACAGCCATGTGTACCCTGTGTTTAAAGTAATCTTCCCCGACTTTCAGACACTAAATCCGGGGTAATAAAGCCGTGTACATCTCCCTGTTTGAAAATGGCCATATCTCCCTTAAATTCCCATCAAAGTTACCCAGCTTTCACACACTAATTGCTGGGTAATACAGCCATGTGTACCCTGTGTTTAAAGTAATCTTCCCCGACTTTCAGACACTAAATCCGGGGTAATAAAGCCGTGTACATCTCCCTGTTTGAAATGGCCATATCTCCCTTAAATTCACAGCAAAGTTACCCAGCTTTCACACACTAATTAATGGGTAATACAGCCATGTGTACCCTGTGTTTAAAGTAATCTTCCCCGACTTTCAGACACTAAATCCGTGGTAATAAAGCCGTGTACATCTCCCTGTTTGAAATGGCCATATCTCCCTTAAATTCCCATCAAAGTTACCCAGCTTTCACACACTAATTAATGGGTAATACAGCCATGTGTACCCTGTGTTTAAAGTAATCTTCCCCGACTTTCAGACACTAAATCCGGGGTAATAAAGCCGTGTACATCTCCCTGTTTGAAATGGCCATATCTCCCTTAAATTCACAGCAAAGTTACCCAGCTTTCACACACTAATTGCTGGGTAATACAGCCATGTGTACCCTGTGTTTAAAGTAATCTTCCCCGACTTATTCAGACACTAAAATCCGTGGTAATAAAGCCGTGTACATCTCCCTGTTTGAAATGGCCATATCTCCTTAAATTCACAGCAAACGTACCCAGCTTTCACACACTAATTAATGGGTAATACAGCCATGTGTACCCTGTGTTTAAAGTAATCTTCCCCGACTTTCAGACACTAAATCCGGGGTAATAAAGCCGTGTACATCTCCCTGTTTGAAAGGGCCATATCTCCCTTAAATTCACAGCAAACGTACCCATCTTTCACACACTAATTGCTGGGTAATACAGCCATGTGTACCCTGTGTTTAAAGTAATCTTCCCCGACTTTCAGACACTTATTCCTGGGTAACAAAGTCACCCTGCTCGGGTCGTCAAATGTGGATGAAATGTACAGATTCCTGTACATTTCAATCACTTTTGATGGGAGTCGTGAGGTGTGGGATGAAAATGGCCATATCTCCCTTAAATTCCCATCAAAGTTACCCAGCTTTCACACACTAATTAATGGGTAATACAGCCATGTGTACCCTGTGTTTAAAGTAATCTTCCCCGACTTTCAGACACTAAATAAACACTTATTTTGTTTGATGTCTATATAACCGACTTCCCGCTATGCATTGCGGTCGGTTATTTGGACCCTGGCACTAGGCAGACCGCGGCCGGTAGTAAATGTCCAACCATTGTACCCTCTTGTCCCTAGAGTATGTAAGGGAAGTGTATTTTCTTATACTATATATATATGCTGTTCACTATCTGTACCCTCTCTCTCTTTGATATGATCCCTGATTGTTTTGTTTGCAGTTTCAGGTTGATGGACAACTACACATATAACAGCCTTAAACTCCAGCTGGAGGGTTTTAATGTCTCGGAAGAGTCCGTGTTCTCTGTCTATCTGTTTTTTCTTTTCTGCTATATTTTATAATTGTTGCAAATGTGGGAATTGTGTTTCTGGTTTTCCTTGACAAAAACCTTCACCAGCCCATGTATCTACTTTTTTGCAACCTGCCCTTTAATGATATTCTTGGAAACTCTATCTTGGTGCCCCGTTTGCTTATGGACATGTTGAGGCCTCCATCTGAACGCCTTATTGGTTATTATGAAGTGTGATCCAAGCGTTTACCTCACATATGTTTGGTACCGCTAGTATGACAGTGCTCATGATTATGGCTTTTGATAGATATGTGGCTATCTGTAATCCTCTGCGCTATGCTGCTATAATGACAAACAAGATGGTGATCAAGCTGACAGTTCTTCTTCTGCCTGGGGAGTAGCCTTGGTTTTGGTCGGGATTCTTCTCGGTCTGACCATACGACTGAACCGATGCAGGACTGTGATTGAAAAGCCCTTACTGTGACAATGCCGGGCTGTTTAAAACTGTCCTGTGAGAGTGTGTTTATTAATAATGTCTATGGCCTCACTTTTACTGTAGTCCTGTTCACAGCTTCAATTGGGAGCACAATTATCACCTATACTAAGATAACTGTAGTCTGTCTCACTAGTAATAACAAGTCTTTGAACAGTAAAGCCTTGAAGACCTGCAGCACTCACCTGGTTGTGTATATGATAATGATTTTTAGTGGAATGTCTATTATTGCTCTGCATCGTTTCCCTCAGTACTCTGACCACAGAAAACTCTGTAAGCATTTTATTTCATATTGTTCCCGGCAAGCCTCAACCCCATCATTTATGGTGTGCAGTCAAAAGAGGTACGAAGATTCTTGACTAAGTGGTTACAGCCCAAGAAAATTACGTCATCCTTCTAAAGACAATTTCTAATGTTTATTTATAAACGTATTAATACAAAAAATATTTAACGTGAAAAGGCTGCCCTACTATAATTCATGATATTTTGTTTGCAACTCATGACAGTCCCTCTTACAGCTTGATAAAAGAAAGGTATAAATATATAATTTCACTAGTGGTAATTCAAAACAATTACCAAGGCATTTATTTTAGATAATTGTCATAGTGATATTGCATCTTCATGTTTTTATAATCCCAGATAATACATATTTTATGTGGTTAAATGTAGAAATGATCATAACCACTTGCCTAGTTCTGATGTGTGTTTTTCTACAATTGTGCCATCACTATTAAGCTAGAAATATGTTAGGAAAGAAGAGACTAGTTCTTGTTGATGATTAACAACCTTATTGTCTCTATACTATAGTACCATATTGATTTCTCAGTGAATATGAAGTAGCATTATAGCTTTGAACAAAGCGCAGCGCAGTGTAGTTATAGTTTATCTGTTGGTGATTAGATGCTAAACCTCTTCAAGACTCACGCTAAGTCCCTGTTTCCTGCTTGCAACCTGTTGATTAAGGTGAAATTCAAAGTGGGGTAACCTTCGAAGTCAACAAAAAACTCCTGCTCAGGATCATTTAAGGTGGGCTAACATCTAACAATACAATTTGAAAGTTGAGTTGCTTCTCCGAGTCTTGGTCGGTTGAGATTTAGTTTTCTATTTATTATCCCTCAAACAGTTTTGATTATATTTAACTGTCCTTTTAAAATGGGATTATTCTGCTCATTGCTTTATGTCTTGATGTTTTCCATATTTTTTCCATGTTAACCACAAATTGACTTGTAGCTGATATGTACTAATAAAGTGGCCCTGTCTTTGTTTTATTACTTTTTGTACTTCTTATTACAATATATATATATATATATAATATATATATATATATATATATATATATATATATATATATTGGTTTCACCTTTAGACTTGTTAAAAAACTGATTTAACAGTCCTTTTCATCATTTGTAACTTTCATTCACCAGTGCTTTGACATTCTAAAAACCTGAACTAAATATCCTCGAATTAACCAATGGTTTATTTAAAAAAAAAAAGGGTTAGATTGCATTAGATTCAAACTATATATGATACTCGTCTCCCTAACAATTGCCATTACAATGGGTACGGATTGTGTGGTTTCTATCCAGCCCTCTATATCGTACAATTACCTGTAATCTGTTGTTTACACCTAGGTTACACATACACACGCCTGTCTTTACTTTAGTTTGTATTCATCCGATACTTGTTTAATGTCATCTGTTGCTTCAATTCTGTATAAATAAATATCACGTGACATCCTACTATTGAGCTCCTGTTGCCAGCCTCCCTCAGTAGCGGACCTTTTTTTTCATTTAGAGCAGGGGTGTCAAACTCAATTTCAACTCGGGCCACATTAGCATCATGGTTGCACTCAAAGGGCCGGTTTTATATATAAGACTATATAAGAATAAATATATAAATATTTAATATTAAATAATGTATTATATTACATTATTGCCTCTGCATTGGTTTATTATCGGATAGGGTAATAACTTCATAATTAACTACGTCTGAAAGCAGAAGTCTGGGCAAACAATTGCAAGTCTCTTCAGTGCGCATGTCACAAAATGATTTAAAAAGAAAAGCCAAATTCTGGAAAACAAAAAAAGTGACATTTTGGAAAAAAAGTGCATTGAGATGCATTGTGGGACATGTAGTTTATGGGCAATGTGCTTCTGTAAAGCGGCATGTAACCGTATAATAAACTTATTATATTATTTGCAAGCTCTTGTGGGGCCACATGAAATGAAGTTGCGGGCCGGATTTGGCCCCCGGGCCTTGAGTTTGACACCCCTGCTTTAGAGGGTGTACTTTTTTACACTTTGTATGAAAGTCCCAGTTGGGAGCTCTTCCACATTTAGTTTGTTTGCCAAGAAGAAGAAAAAAAGTGTTTGTTTTTAAAAAAGGTGGCCTTGCACTAAAAACGCCGCCACCAACTCCAGTTGAGTTTTTATTTGTGTATGCGTGAAAATCAAGATCAATGTAGACCCTCCATTAAAGTATGAATGAAACCATGTGCACTATGGCATGACCACACTGGTCCACTAAAACAGAATATATATAGTATGTACAAGCCTTTAAAGAACTGCCACCAGCGCCATCAACTGTTTTAACTAATATTTTTAATAAAGCTGCAAGTGATCAATAAAGTACTTCTTATCTTATCTTAAGTGGTGAAGGACCTGGAAATATAAATAACTGTGATTATATGCACAACCAAACCAGTAGGCATCTGAAGCTCACAATACCTTTCAATGTTGACATAGTTCCCTTGGCAACTTTGCTCAATAATACCCTTCTTATACTGTTATTCAGTTTTCTGATGACAGCCTGTCTTAGATACTGATGTTATAAATTCTTAATGATTCCCTTTACTTGGTAATTTTTTCTAGGACTGGTGTTGTGTGGGCTGTCATTTTACAAAAAATGTCAAATCTGTGGTGCAATTGAGGATAGAATAGGGTCACAGCTTGTTGGTTCCAAAATATTGATAAATGAATTCCCTACAGTAAAAATCACGTCTACAAAAGAGTGCAACAGTAAACAACTTTTCAGTGCTGATGGGCTTTACCAGCAGGGTAGGAGACACAAAAGAGAAGACCGATCGGAACGAGAGACACAAAAGGAAGGTAGTATTCAAGCTGTTGTGTCACAAATGTCACCACTTTTTAAAATAATTTGTGATTCTTCCAGATAGAGAAAGGGCAGAAGTAAGCATACTACCTTAAAACAATGTATTGTGCAATAAAATACCATTGACTAATATCTGGTAAATTCAGGAAAATACAAACATTTTGGTTTCCACTTCAAAGAAAAATTGTCTTTGATCATTTGTTTTGTTCTTCTAGGATGATGGGAAACTACACCTACAATAGCCTTACACTCCAGCTGGAGGGGTTCAATGTTTCGAAAGAGTCTATGTACTTTGTCTTTGTCTGTTTCCTTTTCTCATATTTATTTATAATTGTCGCAAATGTGGGAATTGTTTGTTCTGGTTTTCCTTGACAAAAACCTTCACCAGCCCATGTATCTACTTTTTTTGCAACCTGCCCTTTAATGATATTCTTGGAAACTCTATCTTGGTGCCCCGTTTGCTTATAGACATGTTGAGGCCCTCCATCTGAAACGCCTTATCAGTTATTAGGAGTGTGTGCTCCAAGCTTTTACCTCACATATGTTTGGTACCACTAGTGTGACAGTGCTCATGATTATGGCTTTTTGACAGATATGTGGCTATCTGTATCCTCTGCGCTATGCTGCTATAATGACAAACAAGATGGTGATCAAGCTGACAGTTTCTGCCTGGGGAGTAGCCTTTGTTTTGGTCGGGATTCTGCTCGGTCTGACACTACGGCTCAATCGATGTAGGACTATGATTGAAAGCCCTTACTGTGACAATGCCGGGCTGTTTAAACTGTCCTGTGAGAGTGTGTTTATTAATAATGTCTATGGCCTCACTTTCACTGTAGTCCTTTTCACATCTTCAATTGGGAGCACAATTATCACCTATACTAAGATAACTGTAGTCTGTCTAACTAGTAAGAGCAAGTCTCTGAACAGTAAAGCTTTGAAAAACCTGCAGCACTCACCTGGTCGTGTATATGATCATGATTTTTAGTGGAATTTCTAACATTGTGCTTGCATCGATTCCCTCAGTACTCAGACTACAGAAAACTCACTTGCATTTTGTTCCATATTGTCCCTGGCAGCCTTAACCCCATCATTTATGGTGTGCAGTCAAAAAGAGATACGAAAATTCCTTGTTTGAGCGCAAGAAAGTTAAGCCATCCTACTAAAGATAATTTCCATATTGTTTATTTATATTTGTATCGAATACAAAATATATAGGGGGTAAAAATGGAGTGCCCTATTGAAGTTAATCAATGCTATTTACAAAAACCTTTTATTTCTTTATGGGTAATTATGATAAACATATATCTTTCTAAATATTTCATCAACCAATATAATAAATACTTACTATGGTGAAATGTAGAGAAAATAACAAACAAAGCACCTAGCTCTGAAGTATATTATTCTTAAATGTTTGCCATCACTGTCAAGTTAGACTTCTGCTAGGATAGGAAAGTCCGGTTCATGATTCTTAATTAGCTATTTGATGATTGACATAACATTAAGTAAGTAAGTAAAACTTTATTTATATAGCACCCTTCTCAAAACGGATGTACAAAGTGCTTTACAGTACAGTACACAGGACACAATTCAAAGTACAAACTATAAATGTAGAATAAAGGCATAAAACAGCAGCAGGTAATACATAGGATAAACATACGATAAAGCACCAATAAAAAGACAGCTACTAATTCATCTCCTCCGAACGACCCAAAGGAGCGTCGGAACAGGTGGGGGTCTTTAACTGCCCCTTACAAATCTCTATTGAGGCAGAGGTTTTTATTATCTGGGGGAGTTTTGTTTCCAAAGCCTTGGAGCCACCGCTCAAAGGCACGGTCACCCTTAGTCTTTAGCCTGGTTTAGCCATGAATTCCACTTCATTGATTTTGCTGGCCTGTATATGATGACTGTGAGAATGAAGTAGCAGTTACAGTAAAGCTTTTTTTTACCATTTATGTTTTTCATAAAGGAATGTGAATTAATTTGTTGCCTAAATGTGCTATTAAAATAAACTTACCTTGGTTTTGTTTGAGTGATATTATCAACCCTTATAAAACGAACAAGTCAAATCAAGCAATCTGATTGGTTCTTAGCCATGATATAATGAGCATATACCACGTAGAATTGTAGTTACCTTTCACAACAAGTCAGTATCCCTCTGCGTCATATAAAAGCTACAACGTTACAACTGTTACATTACGTCTGTTACGAAACTAACGAAACTAACAAAGCTTAAGATGGAAACATGTAAGGGATAATGTGCAGCAAGGACTTATTGACCGTTGTTAAAGGACGCTCACATCTGCAGAAAGAAGTCCGGTCGATTTAACTGTATACAGTTGGGCTGAAAAGCAAACTGCATGCAGTTTGCTTTTCAAACTGAGACAAGAAAACAGCGGAGAAGTAACGGGCAGAAACGTTGGGTTACGTATTGTAACCCTTGTCATATTAGCACAAGCGGAGCCCTCTACTGCAGTGGTTCCCAACCTGGGGGGCGCCAAAGATCGCAGAGGGGGCGCCAGGCCTCAGATGATTTGAGGCCAAATATCATATTTAGACTTTGAAAAAAAAGAAGGACAAAAAAGCAATACATGATTGTCACTAAAAGCCTTGTAATTTACTTTACAATAAAATATAAAAAATAATTGATTAATTAATTTCAATAACAATTCAAGTTAGTATTAAAGGCATAAAAAGACAGAATTGTATAATTCTTTCTATAGAAATGTTTCTTCTGCCCGTAAAGTGTCCAAACCGGGCTTTTCTGGATAAGTGCATTTTTAAAACATAGTCATTGTCCATGCCGGTTTCAGTTGGATTATTTGTCACAGTTGCTCCGATCAGATCGGTCTCCTCCATTTTGTAGATTATTTACGACTTTTTAATCCACATAAACTCATCGGCAAAATCCGGCTTACTTTGAGCATGTGTTTTAAACCGTTTAATCCCTTTGTGAATTGTTTCCACTTCCACGCCGACCTTACATTTCTTCATACAGCGGGAATCCAAATGAATTAATCCTGAGTCCAATAACCATCAAAGTCACTCCAATAGTGCTCCTTGATTACGCTTTCATCCTCCTTTAACAAAATACTTCACATTCATCTAGTTTGTGACGGTAGTTTGTAGCATTTTGAGACTTTTAAACTTTAATTACCTCCCCTCTTCCCCCCCCCCCCCCCCCCCCCCTTGTGTGTGTGTGTGTGTGGGGGGGGGGCGCCACTTCCAACAGGAGTCATTTGGGGGGACTCTTGGGGAAAAAGGTTGGGAACCACTACTCTCCCTCTATGCAAGCATTCACCTACTGAGATTTCTATAGACGTAGCCGGCCTGAATGCGCGCGCATCTCACCGTATAAAAGGCCTCGCCTCCTGACTATCATCCTACACCTCTCTTCAGCGAGCGATATAGGACAGACAGTGCCCTGAGTAGAGGGCTCCGCCTGTGCTTGACAAGGATTACAATACATAACCCAACGTTATATCTCTCACAGGCTCCGCCCTCTACTGGACTCTATGGGTGGAGCCCTGATGTATATGCGCACTGTCGTCCAACAACATCTTTCCACCCTACTGCGCCTGACGGTTTTTCTGGTCAGCAGCTGCTGCCCCACCTTCTCCTTTAACCCGGTTGTGACCGTGGAGACGTCTGGGCTGCGGCTGACAGAGCACACCCTGCTGCGCCTACCTCGCAGAAAGAAGTGTGCTTGAAAAAACAGTGCCGGGGACCCCCCCCGCCCCATAGACGGATGGGGAGAGCCCCCTCCGTCCCGTATGGGCTTACTACGCACCTGCCTCCCTGAATCACTAACGGCCCGTCCACACAGCGGCGTGCGTTGAAGCTTCCAACGCTTCAGCCCATTCACTTTGAATGGGGTGACGTCACTTTTAGCCGAACTGCATCGTGGCCTCAACTGGCCTGGCTCACTGCAAAAGTTGAGCAATGTTCAACTTTTGCCGCCTCGGCAGAAGCGTCAGCCAATCGAATCATATGCCAGTACAAGCTCTAGCCAATCAAACCGCTGCTTGTGTGTCAGGGGCGGGAGATTCATGTGATTGGTTGTTGGTCGAGTGTCAGATACGCCCGCCGGCAAGCGTCAACGCATGCCGCTGTGTGGACGGGCCGTATGGATAACCGAGAGAGCGCCAGCGCCCAAGCCTCACACTCAGGCACTGACCCCGTGCAGAGTGTGAGAGGACTACACATTTGGGACACCCACAAGACAATGGTCCATGTGATACAGTGGTACAGTGTACAGACATGTGGTACAGTCGGACGCTGCAAAACTGGAGTGAATAGCCCCGTTTCAGCATCCTGTCCATCCACTTTGTTAGCACACAACTGAGTTTCCATTCCCCATAACATAGTGTTAATGGACAAGCCCTCAGCTGGGGGGCTGCAGCTATGAAGCTGTGATACTCTCTGGTGACCCGTTCTGCCGCAAAACTCAGTGCGAAGGGAAGATTTGCCCATGGACGGTTGACACAGAAAGGGCCGATTATTTACTGAGGACCCTGAATGCACCGCCGCACGCTCTTGTGTGAGCGTGCGCTCCACCATAATGCTGTTCTCCCCCACTACGGTAAACAGCATTAATCGGAGTCTTTATAGGCGTGGTGTGTTTTACCAAGGTCCCTGAACGCATCGCCACGCGCTCTTGTGTGAGTGCGGGCTCCGCCATAATGCAGCCCAGGGGCGTCGCCTGGCCGCGGCGCTACAGTGGAATTTTCTACTGCAACACTCCGCGCGCGCGCACACACACACACACACACACACACACACACGACTGTTACAATGACCGAGTTCCCAGGGAGTTACTGTGGGAGGTGCTGCGGGAGTATGGGGTGAGGGGGTCTAACTAACGGAAAATAAAATGGCAACAACAGGGCTTGGGAGCAGTGGTCGCACTCGCGTTAACCGAATACCCTCCCGTCAGCGCGAGTGAGTGATAAATTGTGCACTCGACGGATAATAATGGATTATGACGGAAATGTTACGATCTGTCCGTCAAAATTACTGACAACGAAAAAGTCTGAAGCCACCACTGCTTGAGAGAAAGAAACGATGTGATATTGGGCCCATTTTCGCTACAATGAGGCGGAGAAAAAAAGCGAATGCATTGTTTCATCAGAAGGGAAGCAATGTGGCCATAACACAGCTGGTAAAAACACCACAAACCAGACCAGATACTCTGCAAAGCTGCTTCTTAATCATTCAACCTGTGTATTTCATCAAATAAGGACAAGATATAATCTTATTGTGAAATACGTTTGACTAAAATGACAAATTATTGGTTTTGGCTAGACTAGTTTGACTGAAATGTTCTATATAAACAGTTTTCATTGACAAAAAGTAGACTAAAATGCTCAGACTTTTAGTTGACTAAAACTTGACTAAATAAAAACCGGATGAAGGTGACTAAATATGACTAAAACGGAAATTTAACACAGGACTAAGACTAAAACTAAATAAAAAAATTGCTGACGAAATTAACACTACTCCGCAGGAAACCGATGGACTGTCCACTCCAAGTAGGGAATGTCCTTATCCCAAGTGAACGAGTTCAAGTAAGTCGGGGTCTTGTTCTCGAGAGAGGGAACAATGGAGCGTGAAATGGGCCGCAGAATCGGAGCAGCGTGAGCGGTACTGCAGTCGCTTTACCGCACCGTTGTGACGAAAAGAGAGCTGAGCCAGAAGGCAAAGCTCTCTACCGGGCCATGTTCGTTCCTACCCTCACCTATGGTCATGAAGGATGGGTCATGACCGAAAGAACGAGATCGCGGATACAAGCGGCCGAGATGGGTTTTCTCCGCAGGGTGGCTGGTGTCTCCCTTAGGGATAAGGTGAGAGTTCAGTCATCTGGGAGGGACTCGGAGTGAAGCGCTCTTCCATCGCGTCAAAAGGAGCCAGTTGAGGTGGTTCGGGCACCTAGTAAGGATGCCACCTGGGCGCCTCCCTAGGGAGGTGTTCCAGGCACGTTGAGCTGGGAAGAGGCCAAGGGGTAGACATAGGACCAGGTGGAGGGATTATATCTCTTTGCTGGCCTGGGAGCGCCTTGGGATCCCCCAGTCAGAGCTGGTTGATGTGGCCAGGGAAAAGAAAGTTTGGGGGCTCTCTGCTGGAACTGCTACCTGACCACGGATAAGTGGTCATTATTTGTTTGCCACACACATTAAATAATAGGACAATACTCTGAGCATGCGCAGTGTAGTTTTTACAGTCACCATTGACTTAAACAGGGAGAGGGAGGGGCAGGATCGGGTTTTGTCCCACATGGCTCTAAACAGCTCAATAGGCACACACTGTAGACACTAATTAGAAGAACACAGACTAAAACAGCAATGTACAGACGAATCAGATGATTAAACATGATCTTAAAATATATTTTATATATTTTTTAATTAATTTTTGCATTTTTTTGTAATCATTATTTGTAATACTTTCTGCTGACACTAGGTGGGGCTGTGCTGCCCCTAACGACCAGTCGCCACTGGTTGTACCACAATGTGAGTAACATTACCTGCTAACCTCACAGTAACACTTGTTACATTTTCTTTTTCCCTTATCTTTGCAAATTATCATCCATAATATTTTTGAAAAACTGGCACTAGCTGCTTAATTTACACAACACAGATGCTACATTTGCTGCCAACCATCGCAGTAATGCTAAGCTACATACGAGAATGTGAGTAACATTAGCTGCTGACCTCACAGTAACACTTAGCTGCTAATCTCACAGTAACACTTAGCTACTAACCTCATTGCAACACTTAGCTACTAACCTCACTGCAACACTTAGCTATTAACCTCACAGTAACACTTAGCTACTAACCTCACTGCAACACTTAGCTACTAACCTCACTGCAACACTTAGCTGCTAATCTCACAGTAAACTAGCTAACCCCGTTGTAACATTAGCTGCTAACCTACCTCACAGTAACATGACCTACCTGACACAACATCCAGAAAGTACGGCTCTGCAGACAATCTAGCCATCATGCTGAAACGACCAACATGGAAGGCAATGGAAGATGGCCTTAACGATGACATGAGCCCCCTGGTAGCATACTTTCAAAGGTGGCGTCTACAGCTCAACATCGGAAAGACAGTAGCAGCGGCATACCATCTTAGCACCAGAGAAGCTAGGAGGGAACTTGAGGTGCGTGTCAACAATACACGTCTGGAGGTCCAGCAAGCCCCGAAGTACCTCGGTGTGCGTCTGGATCGGACACTGTCTTTCAAACGACACCTTAAAGAAGTCAAGGCCAAGGTAACATCAAGGGTCCCGCTGATCCGCCGCCTCGCTGGAACAACTTGGGGAGCCTGCGCTAAGACGCTGCGATTATCGACCCAAGCCCGGGTCTTCTCTGCAGCGGAATACTGCGCTCCAGCCTGGAGCAGAAGCCCTCACGCAAGTAAGGTTGACGTGGTCATCAACAACACCCTGAGGATTATAACTGGATGCTTGAAGCCTACCCCTGTGTCCCTCTTGCCAGTCCTCGCGGGAATAGCTCCGGCCGGCCTCCGACGGGAGGCTGCCACCCTCGCCCTGGGAAAGCCCAAAAGCATGATTGGCACATCCTGCATAACACGACAACGAGAGCAGCGCCCCTAAGTAGGTTAAAGTCCCGCCTCCCCTTCAACAAGGCAGCACAAGAGATTCTCAATTCAATCTCTGAGGACCTCTCCAGAGATGCATGGTTGACGGCTGCTTGGAGGCAGGAGTGGGAGCTAGCCGGGCCCTCCCGCATCCATCGCTACATCTGGGACCCAGGAGATGGCGCCATAGGAGGAGACGACCTACCACACCCAATGGACCACCCTCGGAAGCCAGCCTCTTCGACGCAGGACCAGAGATGCGGGCATGGCTACACAACACCGAGTTGGATGTCTGACGTTACACGAAAGAAGAAGACAGTAACATTAGCTGCTAACCTCACAGTAACACTTAGTGGCTAACCTCACAGTTACAGTTAGCTCACAGTAACACGAGGCGTGTGGCACAGTGGATTGTCCGTAGGTGTTCGGATCAGGGGGTCACAGGTTCAAACCCCACTGCAGTCAGCATGTTGTTGTATCCCTGGGCAAGACACTTCACCCCAAATTGCTCCTGTGAGGATTGCCCACAGCGTCTAACAAGTAACATGTAATGTAATGTAGCTGCTAACCTCACAGTCAAATGTTAAGTTACCACATCTGGAAGCCACCGAGGCTAGCACTTTAGCATGTTAGCAAGTGGATAATGTAACAAAGAAGGTAATGCATATCTTTGCAAATCATCATCAATAATAAATAATATAAAAAACTATACAATGGCAGTAGCTGCTTACTTTATACAACACAGATCACATTGGCTGTTACCCATCACAGTCACCCATCACAGTCACGTAAAACAATGTGAGTAAAATGAGCTGCCAGCCTCACCGTAAAATTAGCTGCTAAACTCAAAGTAAACATTAAGCTACATACCACAATGTAGTCACATAAGGTGGTACCCTCACATAACATTAGGCTAAACTCACTGTAACATTAGCTGCTAAACTCACGTAACATTAGCTGCTAACCTCACAGTAACATTAGCTGCTAACCTCACAGTAACACTTAGCTGCTAAACTCACTGTAACATTAGCTGCTAAACTCACAGTAGCATTAGCTGCTAACCTCAAGTAACATTAGCTGCTAACCTCACAGCAGTAAGCTGCTAACCTCACAGTAACATTAGCTGCTAAACTCAAGTAACATTAAGCTACATACCACAATGTCAGTCACATAAGGTGGTACCCTCACAGTAACATTAGCTGCTAAACTCACTGTAGCATTAGCTGCTAACCTCACAGTAACATTAGCTGCTAACCTCACAGTAACACTTAGCTACTAACCTCACAGTAACATTAGCTGCTAACCTCACAGTAACATTAGCTGCTAAACCACAGTAACATTAGCTGCTAATCACAGTAACATTAGCTGCTAAACTCACAGTAGCATTAGCTGCTAACCTCACAGTAACATTAGCTGCTAACTCACAGTAAATTAGCTGCTAAAGTCACAGTAACTTTAGCTGCTAACCTCACAGTAACATTAGCTGCTAAACTCACAGTAACATTAGCTGCTAAAGTCACAGTAACTTTAGCTGCTAACCTCACAGTAACATTAGCTGCTAAACTCACAGTAACATTAGATGCTAACCTCACAGTAACATTAGATGCTAAACTCACAGTAACATTAGCTGCTAAACTCACAGTAGCATTAGCTGCTAACCTCACAGTAACATTAGCTGCTAACCTCACAGTAACATTAGCTGCTAAACTCACAGTAACATTAGCTGCTAACCTCACAGTAACATTAGCTGCTAAACTCACAGTAACATTAGCTGCTAAACTCACAGTAACAGCTGGTAACCTCACAGTAACATTAGCTGGTAACCTCACAGTAACGTTAGCTACATAACACAACAACAGCTACATTTGCTGCTAATTATCGCAGTAGTAATAAGCTACAAAACACCTTGTCTGTAAACCATCACAGTAACATTGAGCTATTAGCCAGAATGTAAGTAACATTAGCAGCTAACCTCACAGTAATATAGCTGCTCATTGTTGCAGTAAAGTACCTAAATGTTCATTTTGGCTTATACATGTCAGACATATTAGCTACGATGAGCATCATAAAACCAAGGGTAAAATGAGTGTTGCTAACATTAGCTACAGACTTACCGTGACATCTGTTGGCTCTAGTCTTTTTGCTGTTGTGTGCAAGTGCAAAATAAATGCAAGGAGCCTTTTGTAAAACTTTGGCTCTTAAGAGTTTGGCTGGACCTAGTTTAAAAAATAAACTTTACATTGTTTTAAAATACTCTCCCACCTACCTGTAGTTGTAGATGCCGATCTGCTGCTGAATCGTCAGTCAACCTCTCTGGAACGGCATGGCATTTGGTTTGTTTATATTTAATTTAAACAAACACCACACTCAGAATCCCTGAATCGTTGAGCTGTTACTGCTGTGATTCATATTGCTAAGCCACACGTACATGTATTAGTACTTTGATAGCTTACTGTGTTGATGCTAATGTTGGCTAGCTAATTCTAATTACCACAAATAAAACGTTTTAGTTTACATAAGCATGTTTGGTCACCTTTAACATATTACACCAGCGGCATGAAGGCACATTATCCCGCTTATTACCAGTGGCGACTGGTCATTAGGGGCAGGTGGGGCACAGCCCCACCTAGTGTCAGCAGAAAGTATTAAAATAATGATTACAACAAAATGCAAAA
The DNA here is from genome assembly GCA_023974075.1 of Chaenocephalus aceratus. Classification (NCBI taxonomy): domain Eukaryota; kingdom Metazoa; phylum Chordata; class Actinopteri; order Perciformes; family Channichthyidae; genus Chaenocephalus; species Chaenocephalus aceratus. The sequence goes on along the minus strand of JAMFTG010000465.1, from coordinate 8,204 downwards.
AATAAATTTAAAAATATATAAAATATATTTTAAGATCATGTTTAATCATCTGATTCGTCTCATTGCTGTTTTAGTCTGTGTTCTTCTAATTAGTGTCTACAGTGTGTGCCTGTTGAGCTGTTTAGAGTCATGTGGGACAAAATCTGATCCTGCCCCTCCCTCTCACTGTCTAAGTGAACGGTGACTGCAAAAACTACACTGCGCATGCTCAGAGTATTTTCCTATGTAATGTGTGTGGCAAAAAATAATGACCAGAGGGGCAAAGTGCTGCCATCCCCACCATACGCCATCTCACATAATTCAGAGCTGATTGGCTGTAAGTACGTGTGCCGCTTAAAGTGTGGTGTGTGAAGAGGAGACGAGAGACGCGTCCTAAAACCAGGAAGTAAGCTGCGCATGGCTTCCCTCGACCTAAAAGCAACGAGATTTCTCCATAGGATTTTAGAAAACAGCTCAAAATAAGATCTGTGGGAAACGTAGCTGTTAGATAAATGCACGTTTTGTTCAGCCGGATAATATCCACATGTCTACCCTACTTTTATCATTTTCGAATAAAAAATCTATTGATTAGATTAGATTTATGATAGACTTTTGAAACTACAAGAAGATAAGGAGGACTTTTACAAAAAAGTAATAGAGATGTTTGTCCAGAGGGATAGGCAAATGGACTTAATCTTCAAGTCAAGGTAAGACTGCAATTTTATTGAAAATGGGATCTTACTAAGAGATAAATTCAATATTTAAATGATAAAATTACATTTTTTTGGGTGTCCTTCTGTTGAACTGTCTGTTTAAAAGTAATTGAAGCATCAGACAAAAAAAGCTTTTGAAAATAATATTATATTTTGATTTAATATATTTGTAAACCTGAAGAGTCAGTGCCAGTGCCTCACCAGCCATGAACCTCTTTGCAGAAGCTTATATAGACATCTGAGTTTTTTGTGCCCCACCACTTTTGTACATATAGAAACGCCACTGCTTATTACACATGGCCACATTCTCAACAAAGTAACGACATTACTCCCAATATTAATTGAAGTGCTTTTATGGATTTAGAAAATGATTTTATTGATTTAAAAATAGTTTTATGTATTGATTTAAATTGACATGTATCCGCTAAGAAAAGTAGTCCGTTGTTACTGTTTGAACTAACGTAACAACGGCAGGAACTGCTTCGATAGTGTTTTTGAGGAGCTTTTTGATTACAGATTTGAAAACATCGTTGCTTGCACAATGTGCACAAAGTAGCACAATTCATTTTGTCAAACCTTGGAAAGTATCTAGATATCCCTGCCCTAATGCCAAAGTAACTGCACACTGAATATCTGTCGCCGTTTGATATGTCTGGACCGCTGCGTAAAAAGGAGGGTTTCTGCCCCATTACTTCTCTTCTTACTTCTATAAGAATAAAACACGGAGGACGGAGATCTCTTGTTGTCCCCTTCTTCTCCCCGCTGCAGCCCAGCAGCTGATCTCAGAGCACGCTCCCCTCTCCTGCAGGGGGGCGTGGTCAGCTGCAGCTCACAGAATCAGCCCCCTGCAAAAACACGCGCTGGAAAGTGCAAATGGAGCGAAATGAGGCATGGCTAAAATGCAGGATCTTTTTGGTATTTTGAAAAAATATATATATTTATTACTTTATATAGGTCGATACAGTAGCCCCTTTTTTAAAATAGTTTTTATAGGTGTTGCTATCTGCTGTGTGTAGCGTGGTTCTACAAGCAAGTCAATGCATTCATTGGGTGGTATCAGAGAGTTACACGGGTCGGTAAATGCAATGAAAACAATTGGCCACAGCAAATCATTTATATTAAACATGTCATTTTTACTTTTGAATACTTCAGTACAAAGGATGTATTGAATAATTTAAGTGATATATGTGTACACATATAAATCATTAGTCAAAACAGGGCTACATTTGATTTAATTATAAAAGGTATAATATGTGGTAAACTGAAGAGCCGAACGAGCCGGCTCTTCTTGGTGAGCCGAGCCAAATGATCCGGCTCACCAAGAAGAGCCGGAATTCCCATCACTAATTCTCACTCCAAAAACAAGATGAACCGGTGATCGTTTTTGGTTGGTTATTTACAATGTTGAGTTGACAGCTGCTCAAGCTGTAGATCCGCTCCCTCCCCGCCCCCACCACTCTTAACAACGTGAACAGACAGCAGAACAGTGGGAGCCGGTTGGTCAATCCCCGATCCGTATTGCGCATGCGCAGATTTAAGATCCAGCAGAAATGATAACAAGTAAAAGTCTGCTGCTTATTGTTCCACTCGGCCAAAATAGAGTCAAAGGCTATTTGAGAGTGAGAGTGTGTTAATTAATATATTTGGCAGTTTGGAGTAAGTCTGTAGATTTGTTTGCGTGTGTGTTTCATGTATAGGCCTCTCATGATAATTCATTTTGTTGGATACATTTTCCCGGAAATTATTGTGATAAACGATAATATTGTCGGCACCGTTGTATTTAATTTAATTTCAAACCTTTTTATACAGATAAATCCCATTGAGATCATTGATCTATTTTCCAAGAGAGACCTGCTCAAGTAGTTCCACATGAAACATAACAACATAAACAGAACAACAAAAGGACATCATACAGCATCATTTACATAATTACCACATAAACAGGTACCAACAGCTTCCGATTGAGTAGCATCCAACCGAGCTTTAAAAACATTTAGTGGCACCAGATTGTTCAGTTTCCATTTAATGTGCAGACTATTCCAAGACAGAGGAGCTGCATCTAAAAGCTGCTTCCCTCAGACAGTCCTAGCAGTTGGCACATTTAATAAAACCACAGCATTCGATCTCAGGCAGGAGCCACTTACAATTCTCCATGACCATTTTAGACCACTGACATAATGATAATATATAATAATAGTTCAAGTACATCCTTTCAAACTGCTAGTCACATCCTCATGTAAATGTAAATGTATCGAGGTCAGAAAAGTTATGGAGTTAATTTTTATTTATCGTACGATAAGTCAATTAATTGCACACAATAAAACAATGTGTTTGATTTTCATTAGTGAATGAAACGTTGTGCTGTGCTGTTGTCTGTGTCCAATATTGTGTATTTGTATATAGTATATATATCATATATATGCTAAGGTCCCGCTGCTGACACGATAGCTGTCATTTCGTGTGCATATGTGTAATTAAACCCATGATATCAACATCTCACTCCAGCCAGGAACCCAAAGTTGGCAACCCTGATATGACGTCACAGGTAACGTGACGTCAGCGCAACGGCCATAAAGTTAAAGCCTTTTATTGTCATTATACACAGAGTATAACGAGATTCAGAGTGCAACTCTGTCCCGGTGTGCAAAAAATACAAACAAATACATAACACTAAAAAAACGGCAATGGAAGTACCAAAACAGACACTGTAATACGTCATACCTGTTCAATGTTTGTTTTTTACCGGACATACAGTGGTTAACTTCTGTGCCATTGTCAGGTGATCGAAACAGGGGGCCGAAGTCATTTTACAGGCTGCCGGATTCACCAGGGTGAAGCAACTCACAAACTTTCAAAGCGTCGCCGGGAAAAATGGCTCAATAGGATCGGACGGGAGGATCTCAAACCGTCCAACCACAACTATACTCGTGTTCGTGGGGATCATTTCACGGCAGGTAAGTGTCGGGTTTTACATACAAACATTCAAAATGAACATATAACCCACGTACTAAGACATGTATCTTAACAAGGAAATAGGAATCCTGGAGTCTGTGTCATCGATCGACATATCGGATTGTGGAGTTGGAGTATCTACAAAGTAAAGTCGTCCCTTGGTCATCTTCACACCAGTCTGTCAATCCCCTGCAGCGCTTCGTTTAACTGTAATTTAAAGAAATGTCTCCCCCTACTGGCCATTTGATTATATGTAAACAGTGAAGGCTGTACAGTCCCTGGTATCTTTTCAGAGGCTTTTGGTTTCCTCAATTATTTGTCATGTTCCAATGTCTTGACACCAGCATTTTAAATATATCTAAAGTCTGACTTGTCCTGTAAAAAGAGGTCACATTTGTATTAATTAACAGTTCACCCAGGATATAACTGGCACTTTTTGACAAAAATCATCCTGACTGGGCACCGTCTGTCAAATTGGGCCACGAGAAAATTACAGCATCTTCCCCTGCTACACATGCCAGGTATAAACGCGCCAGAAAAAGGTCATCCATCGCACTACTTGATCTCTACAGCATGTTATCTGATATACAGTGGCGAACCGTGTCTATCACAACTGGACCCTCTGTAGACACACACACCTCCCGCCGCCGCCCCCTCCGCGGCATTATAATGTCCGTCTTTTCACTGAATTGTCATCTTGAAAAGGGTACTCACAACAATTCCGCAACAACTTCCTCTTCACCTGTTGCACTTGTCATTTCAACGTTAAAAACAATAAAACGGCATGAATTTCTTCGTCATATTCATCTAGACCAGGGGTCTCCAACCTTTCTCCACCTGAGAGCTACTTTGAAAAAATGAAAGTGGCCAAGAGCTACTTGCATCGCATCGCTTACATTTTTTCACATAGCACTCATCAGTTGAATTAAGCTACTTTTGTGTGAAATCAATACCTAAAGCTTATCTAAAATCTTAACTTCACATCAAGGTCCAAGAAAATGACAATTTCTAACATATTAATATGGACAACATAGTAAGTACTTCACTGAAGATTCACATACATGTCCAAGAGCAAATTACAATGTTTTCACCTCTTATTATGGCCCACATAGTAAATACATCGCCTTAATCACCAGCTTGCAAGCATCTTATGGCACGTGTAAAATAAGTGCATTCACTCTTTTTTACAGTTAGTGAGATGACTGGCGCTGCATGGAGTCAGTCTACCATAGAGGGGTCTGCTGGACCCACTTAGGTTCACTAATAGAGTCATTTACATGTTCGTCAGTCGGTCTTGTTCTGTATTTACATTTCATGCCGGAAAAAGCTGCTTCACAAAGGCATGTAGAGCCAAATAAAGCAGACATGTTCAGTGCTGCTTGGTGAATGTTCTTATAGTGTTCTGGGTCTACAAGGATCCAGAAATGTTGTGAGTTTTGCTGAGACTTAAGCTGAACATGATTTTGGAGATGTATAACCTTCATCTCCATCTCCACAGGATTGACACTGAACAGTGCAGCCATCTTTTTTCTTCTTCGTGTTGACATGAAATTATAAACCATAATTAATCAATTGTATAGGTCTAGCCTCCCTATATCTGTGAGTGACATTTTTCCATCCTCAAAAACAAAAGCTAATTCTTCTGCAGTCTAGCTGCAGCTTCGAGCCACGGCCTTCTGTTAAGAAAGGACACTGAATGTCCTGAATGTGGCATCACACACAGGACTTGAGGTCTGAACACAGCAGACAACAGGAGTATTTACAACAGCGTTATAAAAACAAAAATAGTGCATGTGGGTGCACACTCACATTCTCTGTCTTACTGTTACATTAATTCCATGGATGCATGAGATTAAATTAGCTTCATATATCTCATTGATTAAGTGAATATAAAGTTTTCTATCGGGTCACTATCAGCCTGTCACTCTTATTAGTAGTTATTTTTCAGGGGGGGGGGCGGGGCTTGGAGGAACGGAGAGGAGACGGTGATCGCGGAAGCTTTCCTCCTGCCTTCACAAACTTTACACACGTATTTATCAACTGGAAATAGCAAGAGTGATTCAGAGCGGGTCATTCTGCCGTTGGTTCTGACTGGTGCTGCTGGAGAAAGCAGACTGCTCCATGTGTGGTGTCGCTGCGCCGCTGTCACATCAGCTCACGGACCAATTTTATATTTGGTGTGACAGAAACAATTCTAAAATAAAAACACTTTATTGTCCGGCCCGCGGCCGAAAAATCAAGAAGCACGTTACTACGCTATAATCGATAATCGAGCGGCGGCGCTACTGAAAAGCTGCCCGCGACCCTACCGGTAGCTCGCGATCGACGTGTTGGAGACCCCTTGATCTAGATCCTCTGCCCTCGAGCCTAGTTAACTACGGGCTTCTAGAATACCCTGGAACCGAGAGGAACTCTGAAAGAACACGCCCATTGGCCTACAAATCAATATAGACGGGTTTGATCAAACTGTCAGTCCAAACGTACGCTCTCATTCATGCAACGGCCAGGGCCTTCGATCAAGGATGTAGAATACCTTGGTGAAGGATGTTCTACCCAGAGACCCAGAAACGAGATCTGATTGGTTGCTTTCTTTTCTAACACAAAACCACTGAAATGCGTAGGTGCATGGTCCGAGAAGGACAAACAAATCAACGTAACACTGTAATATTACAGATCAACACACACAGATACGATTCTCATTTATTCATTTTATATACATTTTATTACATTTTATTTATATAATTAAATCGATGTTTTTGTTTGTTTTATCTGAGTGTTCCAGAGTATTCTCTGAATACCTTGAAGGCCCTGATGGTTCGACACTGCTGATATACCATCTCTAGAAGAGCCCGCACCGGTCCCTGGGAGCCACTGGGGAAGAAGAGGACTGATTGAACCAGAGACTGGCACTGCAACTCAGACTGATTGACTGGTGAAATGATTGATTTTGAAATGAATAATGTAACAACAGAAAATGTTAACTTAAAAGAAAAGCTGGTAAAGTCCACCATTTCATTACATTTAAGGGTCGATGTTGACCGTGCGCGGTTCTACACGGGACTTCCTACTTTTGCCATTCTAATGATGGTATACAATCTTGTGGAACTGCACATCCATGTGAACACTAAGAGTTCACTGTCTACATTTCAACAGTTTTATACTGACACTAATGAAATTAAGATTAAACCAACCCCTGCAAGAGCTGGCTTATAAATTCAACACATCCACGTCTACAGTATCCCGTGTGTTTACCTTGATTATCGACGTCATGTTCAAACGTATGAGTTTCCCTTTTGAAGTGGCCATCTCGAGAGGAACTCCAACTGACGATGCCTATGGATTTACGCACTCATTTTGGTACTAAAGTGGCTGTTGTAATAGACCGCTTCGAAGTTTTCATTGACAGGCCATCAAATGTAATGGCACGGGCTCAGACTTGGTCAAACTACAAACATCACAACACCATAACATTTCTGATAGGAATCTGTCCGCAGGGTGTTATATCATTCATTTCAAGAGCATGGGGTGGCAGGTCCAGTGATAAGCATAACATTTTGGCTTCTTAGATAACATTTTGCCTGTTGATTTGATTTTGGCAGACCGAGGTTTCAGTATAAGTGACTCAGTGGGTTTCATGTGTGCTGAGGTTAAGCTGCCTGCATTCATGAAAGGCCGGAAAACAATTATCAATGAAAGATGTTATTGACACAAGGAACATTGCTAACGTGCGAATTCATGTTGAGCGTGTCATAGGATGTGTAGGCAGCGATATACTATTTTGGGAGGACCAATTCCTATAGATCTTTTACTTTCTAAAGATGTGGATGGGATTACATTGATGGATAAAATAGCTGAAGTGTGCTGCGACCTGAATAATGTGTGTGATACTGTAATACCCGTTGATTGAGCCTTTACATTCTGTTACACCCCCAATCAACCCATATCAGATTTAAAAATATGATATGTTTGTATTGTAATTATTATTACATTATTGTCAATGTTGTACTTGGTCAATTAAATGTCTTGATAATCAGAGCAGTGATTTGGGGTTTGGTTGTGTAGGGGAATGTTTGAACAATGATTTAAGATGTTTTCAGGCATGGAAGATTAATGTTTTTCTCTCAAGTTTTCTATTGTCAGATTGGACACATCCGAATTAGCTTGAATGTGGTTTCAGACCTGCACTGCGCACTGTAATAGTACTGGTAGAATATTTAAGCTTGGGTAAATACATTTTGAAAAAAACAATTGAAAGGGCAAAGTATTATATTTATTACAGGTTTCCAATTTACCCATTGAAACAAGTGCATGCTCCTTTAACTGTAAGCTGCAGAGATCACCTCACATAACAGATACATTAACATTGTGTTCATATTACAGTTTTGTTCAACGCTAAAACACATGTTTTGAAAGCAGGGCTTATTTTCTCAAAACACTAAACACAATTCACAAAACCATACACACAAAGTGCAAAACACCTCATATCTACTGCAGACTGAAGCACTGCACCCAGAACTACAGAAACACTTACCAAAACACAAACTGACACTTCATTCATAG